>VCCN01001509.1:94121-111923 GCA_006491835.1 Architeuthis dux
TCAATAAACATACTGAAGCAAGCTCCCAGCAACCCCCATTCCGTTTCTGATCCCAGAAAATGCAGACCGGAGGTGGGAATCTTCTTACCAAGCGAACAACCCTATCACATGTGTTATCTTGTTCCATCTTCTTTTTCTTAACATGCTTAAACACGTTTACGAATCAAACGCATTCTAATCTCACACAGCTAGAACAGAAAGACTAACAAAGCAAACAGAGGCACTGAACACAACCAGAACGTTACAGTAAACAGGACCATTACTTTCCGTCCATTGTATGGAAGTGAGGCTTCAAAGTAATCGGTTACTTCCCTTGTGAGGTTTCTTTGATATTTTAATGACAATTTTTCTGTGCTTCATTAAGGTTTTTTTGGTGGGTGCGTGCATGTCCGCCCGGGGAGTGGGGTTCAAAATCGTCATTTAATTATAAAAGAAACATAGTTAGCAACCTTTATAAGGGAAGTAACAACATGCCTCACTTCCGTACAACGGACTGAAAGTAACGGCCCTGTTGGCCATACAGTTACGTTGTAAATAGAATCCCCCCTTGTAAAACGGTGAAAAACATTTTTTCTAAAAACTAACAACTTCTACAAAGATTGTTCGGGTCAAATGGATTAAATTACTGGTGAAAAAAACGTTTTTATTTTTTTCGACTTTTTTAACGAAAGTAGATCTTTACTGATATTTTATTTGCCGATGATACCATTGATGTAGTACAGTTAAAGTATTGCTGTATAGATTAATGTAAATAACTATAAGCTGAAAAGGAAAACACAATCCATTGTTTCAAAATTTCCCGAAAATTGCTTATTAAAAAAAACAGTCAATCAAAACTGTCACCATAGGTTTCTTCAGTTTTCAAGTTGGTCTGGCTGGCTAACTATGTATGTATAACACATACAGGGTACACAAATGTTCTTTTGTTTTTTTTACCCCCCCCCCCCGCTAAATAGGTTTTTAGAGGGGGGTTCAATTTGCAATGTAAGCTTATGCTAAATTGGTCCCTTGAAGACATTGAATTATGATAAACCCTGAGTTTTAGAAAATAAGACTATTTAAAATAAAATAATTTGACCCACTTTACAAGGTTATTGTAACCTGATATTTTTGTAATGCAAAATCTATTGATAATCAGCAAGGTTATTGCTATCATGGGCGTCCCTGGCACCTTTCCTGGGGGTTGGGCCAAAAGGATATATTCGGTGGGGTGGGGGATGAGCAAAAAAGATACATCCGGATGTCAGTTATCAGGTAAGGGTCCATGGAGTGCTTTTAAGCTGTGACTCATCCTAAGCTTTGATAGTGACTCCTTGATAAGGTTCCAACTTTCAAACCTTTCACCCTTGGAGATACAGGGAGGGACAAATGCCCTGTTTTGCACCCCTCCCCAATTTTAGTTTGTAAAGTTTCTTTTAACAGTGGAAATGAAATTTAATTGACAAAGAAGTTCTGGTTCCTTTGTACCTAGCAGTTCAAAATCCTCTCTTCTGAAGTGTAGCACCAAGTTTAGATATATATTAACCCTTTATAGGGCACCTCTTTTTTGTATGTTAAACTAGACCTAATTACAAGATATTTTCAGTTGCAAGTTTTCTGAATTTTGTTCTGTTTATGGGGGCCAAACCCCCTCTGATGAAGTGATCATATATGGTGCCTCGGCCAAAAACTGACCAAAAATGGAAAATATAAAAAAATTAAAGTGGAAAGTTAAATAAAACATAGAATTAAAGAATAACATTCAATATAATGGATACAAAAAATTGATACTGACAAAAAGAATAGGTTGATTTTAAAATTGTATTGTGCGGGCCAAAAACAGGATAATTTAATGGTGTGTGGTATGCCTCAAAAGAGTTTCTGTCTTTGTTCAAGCACAAGTGTACATTGCAAAGCTTGCAGACCACATCGGTGCAGATTATGCTGTCTTTGTGCCTACAATATTTGCATGTGAGGCGGGTACTCCATGCTGGCAATTTAAGTGAACATATATAGTCACTTGCCCCATAAAGGGTTAAGCTTAACTTTAGTACGACCCAAGGCAAACCAGTGACAAAGTTTATACTGGAGAACTTTTTTTAAAAAAACCTCTCAAATATCCACAAAACAGCACAGATCGGAAATAAACAGTAAGCTATGGTGCAGATATTCGAAATAAAGGAAGGGTTTAAAAGGTAAGATTTGACTTCTGCTGACCATAAAGTTCTTGTGGCTGAGTGGTCAAAGCAGCTGGGTGTAAACCAAGCTTCCCTCTGGCAAGGCAGATGTGAGTTTGAATCTCACCTGGAGCTTACTCTTTCTTTCCTATCTGTGCTGTTTGCTTTTAGACAAAAATGCACCCTCGGCAGCCCCGCATGGGCCCCCTCACTTCCATACAATGGACAGAAAGTAACGGTAACATAGAGTTACATTGTAAATAGAACACCCCTTGTAAAAGCTTAAACATTTTTCCTAAAAACTAACAACTTCTAGGAAGATTGTTAGAATCTAACGGATTAAAAGCACAAAGAATTACTGGTGAAAAGAAATTGTTTCCATTTTTTTTAGACTTGGTTAACAACTGTGAATCTTTACCCAATACTTTATCTATTAATAAAAATCAATTATTGTAGTGACGGTGTGAACCGCGAGGTCGAACCGGAGCCCTCTGCCGAACCACAGCTTAAGAGACTCTGTGTGGCGGTGCTGTTGGAACATCTGGGCTCCCTGCCCATGTTTTGCTGCGCCACACACTTCACATACGGGCACTTGAATCATTCCTTGGCATGATATAAGTGGCCGATTATGAAGAGTGGGTATAATTCGTTGTGCGGAAGAGGTTCCCTCTGAAAGAGACTTTGTGCCCTATGGTCCTCCCGTTTTAAAGAGACTTTGTGCCCTGCGGTCCTCTCATTTTAAAGAGACTTTTCTACTACAATTATAAAATAACTAATAAAATGATTGCTCTCAAATATTCGTTTTTAAAGAATATATAGATGCCAAATTATATAAGATGTTCAGATCAGTTCATCCATAAAATTGAATGTGAAATAAGCTTCTCGTGTAATATCTCCTAAAGTTTTAAGAAGATACGATTTTCTTTTTCTTAGGGCTTGGCTCCAATGTTTTGTCATTTGGAAAATAAAATCGATTTATTTTTACAATATTTTGAAAGGAAATATTAGAAACCTTTGGGTAGTTAATCATCAGATAGACTTTGCCCTGATTTTAAGCTGGGGATGTATTCCTAGCAGAGGCAGCGTAAACAAAATTGGCGCAAAATAAGCATGTTAATATATGTATGTTAATATGTTTTTACTAATGAATTTAATATTATCTGTAGTTTTGAGAAGGGTCATTAATATTCAAATGGTTCTTCGGACGATTGAACTCCTTGTTATTTGTCTTGTAAACACGACGTTTCAGCCAATCCATTCCTCGGCCTTCTTCAGGTGTAAAATCCGAGCGTGATGGGTTAAACAGCCCTTATAGAGCATGGCCCGGGTGTTTCTGTGTCTTTGTCTTGTCGGGTTTAGATTTGTTGAAGTGGAAGCCACATCGGGTTGAAATCCTCACTTGTCTGGCATTTAGTCGAGATTTTGATGTGAGCTGCCTCTTCGATTTTCTTTTTAACCCAACACACTCGGATTTTACACTTGAAGAAGGCCGAAGAATGGATCGGCTGAAATGTTGTGTTTACAACACAAATAACAAGGAGTTCAATCGTCCGAAGGACAATTTCAAAATTTAATATTAATTTGTTATTCTAATACAGGGTTTCCCAACCTGGGCGATATCACCCATCGGTGAGTGATTTCAACTGTTGGGTGGACAATGAGCAACTGAACAGAAAATGCTGGTCGATGGGAAATTTTGGTGGGCGATATAGGATTTTGAGTATTAAGAAGGTATTTCAACATATGCTACCAGAAAAAAACATTCAAAGGAGATATGCAAAGAACCTGTATATAAGAAAGTCAACGTTATTTGTTACCTCCTTTTGGTATTTTTTACTACATCATAAAAAGTCAGTTTACGAACCAGTAACAAACTTTTACCAAACGTTTTGGTATGCTTTTGAATATTTACTATACAAGTGGGCGATGACGCAAAAAAGGTTGGGAACCCCTGTTCTAATATAAAATAAGTATATACAGCACCCCGCTCCGGCTTATTGGCACCCTTAAATCTTTTGTATAACCTGTATAATTTGTATCATAATATTTTGATAGGATGTTCGCAGTAATTTAACAAAAAATCATTATTTTTTAACTTGCATGTAGTAGTAATGTCAAAGAAGAAATCGAAAATATGACCTGGACATTGATAAAGGTACCCTTTGTTAATATTTGGTTGCATGCCCCCTTTGGCAACAATGACTGCCTCCAAATGTTTCTTGTAGCCATCTATAAGCTTCTGGCACTTGTCAGCTGATAGTTTCTCCCACTCTTTCTTTGAATGTTTGCAGGATTCCTGTGGTATATGGTTTCTAATGGGATTGAGCCCGTAGTAATCCTTTGATTTCATGATTCCTTTGATACGGTCAAGGCAGTACCAGTGGCAGATAAGCAGCCCATAACATTATGGATCCTGCACCATGGGTAACTTTAGGTAGGGTGTTCTTTTCCTTTCCAGTAAAAGCCAAAGAAGACCCCATTGCTGAAAAAAAAAAACATAAAAAGGAATGACTGATCTTTGCCAGAGGAGTACCCGGACAAACAACAATCCTTCTGGGCAAATATTCTGTGGACAGATACTACCTAAATCTTTTTGGCAATGTACGCAAGCAATTTGTTTATTGATGACAAAATGAAGCTTATGAGGAAAAGAACACCCTACCCAAAGTTAATCATGGTGGAGGATCCATAATGTTATGGGGCTGCTTCCCTTACTAAAGGAATCATGAAATCAAAGGATTACCAAGGGACTTTAGAGAAAAATGTGCTACAGTGTAAGAAAACTAGGTTTGGTCCAAAGATCATGAGTGCTCTAGCATGATAAAAACCTAAAGGACACAATCAAAAGCACGCATTGTAAAAAATAAAAAAAATGATCTGTTTTAAACTGACCAGTGATGAGTCCTAATCTCTAACCCTTTTAAAATCTATGGAGAGAGCAGTCATGGTTTCAATGCATGCCATACACCGCAGGAATACTTGAAACATTCATGAGTAGGAACAAATTAAAAAGAAAGAGTAGGAAAAACTACCAGCTGACAAGTGCCAGAAGCTTATAGATGGCTACAAGAAACATTTGGAGGCAGTCATTGTTGCCAAAGGGGTGCAACCAAATATCAAGTAATCAGTCAATTTCTAGAATAATAGAATTCAGAAAAGTCATTTTTAAAGGTTCTTAGAAATTGATAACAATAAATATTTTTGGGTAATTAAAGGCACTAGGGCAGTGCTCGTTCTAAAGGGTGCATGTTTGGAAGGGACGTGTGGAACAGCAAGCCAGAATTATCATGTCAAGTAATTTTCCATCCGTCATATGAAACTACGGCTTTGAAGTATTTCAGTTACTTCTCGTGTTGCCAATTTAGATATTTTATATCTTAATTGAGATAATTCTAATTTTTTATTTATTTTTATTAGATTTCTCGGGAACCACTGATCAAAACAACTTCAATGTCAAGACTGCACTGACTAATATATCTGGCGACTGTCAACTTCGTACAATGGCCAGTAATCGCGGTACATACACACAGATTTCTTGTAGTTAGATGTTTGATTTTTTTTTTTTTTTTTTTTTTTTTTTTTTCTTCCCTAATTTCATTCTGAATTCCTGAGATGAGAAATTATTATTATTATTCACTGATTTACTTGGACTAGTGTCTTCATTTTGGTTGTTACAGTCACAATGTTTCAGCCACAGTACCCTCCAGCCTTCTTCTGGTGTCTGTTCGTAGTTGGTAACCTTCTGGGAATTTTTAACTGAACCCTTTATTCAATCCACGGGGCTAGATTGTTCTAATTCCGCTGTCCATCCTGGGGGGTTGGGGGATTTATTGTATCAGTTATTTCGTCCTTGCCGCTTATCTCTCATCCATCGGTTCTAGGAGATCTTCTCTCCCTAACTAGGGCGTGCCCTGCTCTTTCCACAACTCGCCATGCCCTTCTGGATTGACCGATATTTTGATAGTTAACCCAGATGGAATTAGCTTCAGATTTTTACATCTGTATCGGAATGTCAGATGGTTCGACATTCATGCTAATTTCTTTTTGAACCCTGAGTGCCCCACACCCTGCGCTCCTGGCGGAAATATTACTGAAAATGTAAATGTTCTCCTGCTAGCAGGCACATGGGGCTTATGTATCCCCATTATTATATAGGCATTGTAGGCAGCTCACATGATGAATTTCATCAGAAGGTGCCGGGGCCATTTGTAGTGTCTTTGAGATTTTTGTAGTTTCGTCATCTGGTCTTTCTTATCTGTTCCCCTCTCTCCCATGAACATGTTATAGGACTTCACTACCTTGGGACATTGAACAGGAACTCTTCTCTTATCCTGAGCATCATATCTTGGGACAGTTTTAACAGAGGAATTGGTATAGACTGATGAAATGAAGTAGATGGGGCGCTTGTCCTTCCAGACGAACACTGTAACTAGGTACTCCAATGAGTTTTTACAGAAAGATCTTATACTTCTGGTGCCTGTTTACCCTCATAGGTCTTCTTATTCTGAACATTTTGAGTTCACTAATTATGATTATTTATTCATTTGCTAACTCGTGGCAAATTGAACACTTACAAAAAATGGCCTTTTCAACACCCTATAAAACTGAAAAGCCACCATTTTTTTTAATATGTAGACATTGTGTACTTGCTTAA
The DNA here is from genome assembly GCA_006491835.1 of Architeuthis dux. Lineage (NCBI taxonomy): Eukaryota > Metazoa > Mollusca > Cephalopoda > Oegopsida > Architeuthidae > Architeuthis > Architeuthis dux. The sequence continues at coordinate 100,932 of VCCN01001509.1, forward strand.
ATTTTGTACAAAACTGAAGAACATTTATTTTTCTACGAGGTGATATTGGTTCCAAAGACATACATCGAAAGATGAGGTGTCAGCAATCATTTATTTATAGACACCTTTTTTTTCGACCACAGTAAAAAAACTGTCACAGCATAGTTTGGGCGCTGTAAAATTCCTTTTAAGTCAAACGGTGACAAATAAAACACCAACAGATTCAGAATTGGACATTCTTTATTATGGCATGCATAACAGTTTTGTATTAGTCAACATTATGGAGAATGAACACTTGAGAAACAGGGAAAAATTAGTGTTACTGTGAAATTTTCGCCCCAAAAAACTGTTTGGATTATCCACAACTCTTCCAATGTAAAGGTCAGAATCTCCTTTTTTGTATTTCATTTGTTCCCCTCACTAGGTTCGGGGGGGGGGGGAGAGATTCCTTTTCTGTTAGGCATTGCAGTACCTGTCATTCTCATTCCAGTGCACAGTGAATCGGGTTGGGGATTCCACGGCCAAAATATCGGCTGCTTGGGTATATATACTTCTAGGTAGCGGCAGAAATATTGGCTGCTCCGGTTCCACAGGTTAAGCATAAGTGTATGGCAATTGTTTGGTTATGGGGGGCAGGGGGCTTGATTCACCCAAATTAAGGATGGCAGTTGCCCCCTGGCTCTTACGCTTTACCATTATGTACAGTGTCGCCTATAAATAAGTACACTCCTATCACGTTTTCACAGTCAATTTCCTTCTAAACCAAACAGCAGGATTTTATTATTTTTAATTACACAAAACGGATATTATTTATGACCTAATATTGATTTTAATCTTTTTTTGTAGGGGTGTACTCATTTTTGGATGGCAACATATTCATTTCATTTCAATGCTGTAGAGTTTGGGCATAAATAATATCTGATAATATCCGTTTTGATTGTGTAATGTTCCACTAGAAATAATAAAATCTTGTTATGTCTGTTTGAGAAGAAAATTAATTTTCTATAAGAAAGTTGTAGGGGGAGTACTTATTTATGGGCTACACTGTATAGTTGAATTGGTATTGTGGACAATTTTGGCTTTTAATGCTTCCGAGTTAAATTTTCTGACAGATTCGATCAGAATAAGAAATTCCTTAATTAAAATTATTATTTTATTTATTAGAAACAGTCCACCAAAACTATCAACATAGGTTTCTACAGTTTATAGGTGAGTCTGGCTGTATGTGTTGCGCATGCAGGCCATACCAATGGAGCTAGAGGGCTGAAAATCTTTTTTTTAACCCCTCACTAGGGGCGTTTAATTTGCAATGTAAATTTATGCTCTATTGGTCCCTTAGTTTGTGTCCTGCAGCATTCATGCTTGTTTATTGAAAATTCAGACTTTTTTAGTGATCACTGTCCAACAAAAGGCGTGAGAAGTAATCTTTTTATTTATCACCCCTTTTCTCAAATTTTTTAATTGATCACCCCCAACAAGGTGTGCGCCAAAAGTGGTTAGTCACGTGACAGTTTCTGTTGAGTGACTAACCAGACCTGTTTATATATTTTTGCACTCATAAAGGAAAAGGCAATTGAGAACCTTCTCAACCACTGAACTACGTAAATAAGTGATGAGAAATTCTACCTCTGTCCCATAATATCTGTTACATTTGCATATACATTTCATACACTAAATGTTACGACAATTATGGGACACAGTATTGACAAAAACATTTAATACGACCACTGTCCCATAATAGTTGTTACATTTGCATATACATTTTATACACTAAATGTTACAACAATTATGGGACACAGGTAGTAATTTGTTTTTTTTCCTATTCAAAAATCTAAGATAAGTAGTTCAGTAGTCAAGTTTAGGATGGGGACCCACATGGGTCGAGACAAATTATGGGATGCCTCAGGCCAGTGTTGCCAATTTAGCACGTTTCGCGCTAGATTTAGCCTGTTTCTTCTTTTTGGACATTTTCTGGCTATTTCTGACTATTTTTAGCATCTTTTTGGTGGTTTTTGGCCATTTCTGGCTATTTTAAAACATTTAGCTCTTTTTTAGCGCTTTTTGGCAGTCAAACTAGCGCGAAAATATTTTTTGAGTTGGCAACACTGCCCCAGGCATCAGGGAATGACCCTGACAAGTGCAAAGCGGACCGTACAGCCTGGGTTCTAACATAGGGAGAAATATTCTTATATTGATGATGATTCAGTTTTAAAATATCAACACTTATCTTACATCCTTACGAGGCCCTTGAAGTGAAGAGCTGTTTCTTTTTGTATGTTTGGCTCCATAGGGATGCCGTTGGACTGGGAGGGTGTCAAGAGGTCTATCTTATCTCTGGTGTTTCATACTTTCACATAAAACTTTAAAACTTTTTCCCCTCTTGCACCAGTTTGGTTATCTCTCCCCCACAAGCTGAACTTTTATCCTCTTGCGAGTGATATTGCCCTCCATTGAGAATGACTGCTCTACATTATCTAATGCCTTTTGCCAAACAAATACTCACATCAAATAGCTTGACTCTACATCTTCCAAAAGGAACATTGCTTTCTATTATGTAATGCCTTTAGCCAAATAAATACTCACATCAAATAGCTTGACTCTACATCTTCCAAAAGGTACATTGCTTTCTATTATCTAATGCCTCAGTCTCTTATGAATACTTTAATACGGTACTGGACCATCGGTGGTGACCGTGGGATAATAAATACTTGAAATATAAAATAAACAATGAAATTATATTTAACAGATACAAATGAATCCACTTCTAAAGCTGGGTCTGTTTTGTCTTTATTAATCCACTTAAAATTCTTATAATATAGAATACACCACCACTGATATATGCCGCATTTTACCTTGATAATTAACCAGTGGTGGTGGTATAGTTACCTTGATGAAAATACTACCAGCGTGTTTTGAATCATAGATTTATGATTTAAAAAAAAAACAAAACAAACCCAGGTCTGATTAGTCACTCAATAGAAACTGTTACATGACCACATGTCTTTTGGCAGTATGCCATGTTAGAGGTAATCAATTAAAAAAATTGGAAAAAGGGGTGATTATTGAGTAAGTTACTTTTCTTAAATTTCTGGGGCTGTGATTATTAAAAAGTCCAAATTTTCAAAAAAACAAGTGTGAATGATACAAACTAAGGGACCAATTTGGCATGAACTTCCTTTGTAAATTGAACCCCCACTAAAAACCTTTTTAGGTGGGAAATTTTCAAAAAGCAAAATAACCATTTTCCCTACTCATTGGGGGGAGTGTGTGCGTGCAAAATTTTAAGTTTCTACTATGAACAGTTAGGGATGGGCAAAGTCTGGATACATAGATATAAATGTCAGAACACATGAATAACCTAAACCCAGCAACAGTATTTAAACTGGGCTGTTGTGGGTAGAAGTGATTAATAAAATATATGATGAAAAGTAAAGAACAAATCTGTTTATAACACCTACAAATTAATCCAATTCAAACACAGGGTCTGTTTAATCTTCTTGCTATAATTCACCAAATTCCTGTCTATCATCACATAACCAAAGGAAGGCTAGAGCTATGGCCACCAAATGTTTTGTGGTTACCAATAGAACCCTGGAGCATGTTTTTAGCATATTAACTTTTTAGCATTCCAAAAGTTTATAGCGAGGCGTTCTATTTACAATGTAAGTATAATGCTAAACTGAACCCTTACATTGTGTCCGTCGGGTTAGCTAAACTGAAACTTTATCTTTTTCTTTAACCGTATAAAGTAGTCATCTAGCAGAAAGATCACACCCATGGGGCAGGTTTTCACCTAGTCAATATTAATCCACTAATCTTCATGTGGAGACAATTCAACATCTTGGATTATAGGTACAGGAAGAGAAGCTAATAAAAAATAGATCAAGATAATATTACTACTAATACTACTAGATGAAAAGCAACTAAGATGAAAGAAATACTAGTCAAAAATTAATAATGGTTGACAATCCTTTATCTAATAAAAGATAAGATCAAGATACTATTGCTGCTACTAATACTACTAGTGTAAAAACAATAACAAATATGGTGCTGAAAAAGATCTTGGAAGAATGAAGTGTAGAATTAAAGGTTAGATTTGATCTTGTGTCAACCGTAGGATTCTCGTAGCTCAGTCAGTATAAGCAGCTGACACGGTTAACCAGGCAAAAGGGATGGGATTTCGGATCTCAACAAGAACTTACCCTATATTTCCCATATGACGTCCTGAGTAAGTTGTGATAAAAAGCCACTACAAATTTTAAATGAAAGAAATACTAGTAAAAAATTAATAATGGTTGACAATGCTTCATCTAATAAAAAACAAAGAAAAATAATATTGTTGCTACTAATACTACTAGTGTAAAAACAATAACAAATATGGTGCCAAAAGAGATCTGGGAAGAATGAAGGGTAGATTTAAAGGTTAGATTTGATCTTGTGTCAACCGTAGGATTCTTGTAGCTCAATCAGTTAGAGCAGCTGGTATGGATAACCAGGCTTTCCTTAGGCAAAAGCGATGTGAATTCGAGCCTCACAGGTGTATGCTCTTTTACCTTCTCGTTCTTGCCTGAAGAACTTGAAACAAATGTAGAATAATCATCTTGTATTTTACGTGTTCTGCCAATATGAGACGTCTCGTTGCAGGGTTGTACATTTACGGGACATATGGATCTGTGGAGGGAAATAAAACATTTTGGTTCATACTGGAGAAAAGGCTTTCCCACGTGGCTGGATAGAAAGACGACAAAATTCATTATTTTCAATTGAAAATATGGGTTCGTTTTATTCCCGTTGATAGCTTCGATTCCGGGCCGGTTCGTGGATCACTTGAGGCTATTGAATTTTGTTTTTCTGTTAAAATTCTAACGAGTGGTTTCTTTACTGAAGGACTGACAGTGATTGTAGCAGTTCAAACCAAAGTGCCTGGTTTCTTCCTCCTCCTCCTTCACCTTCATGGGTGAAGAGGAAAGCTCCTAACTTGTTGACCTCTTACTGCTGTCTGTCCAACTGATTCTAATTCCCGGCCGATTTGAAAATCATGGTGCACCTGTAAACCACTCTAGTTGGTCGAACGCATTTTCTTTGTTGTGACTTCCACGTGACCCGCTTAACCGTTTGACCCAAATTCTAGCCCAGAGAACATGATATGGCATTTTGGTGCAAGTGCCAATACTATCACCCCAAATTCAAGTCTTCTAATAAGCAAACACACAACCAAAGTGTATTTCATTACACAAACATGACCTATACACTGCATTCTCTTTACTACTAAGAAAATCAAGGGTTGTTCCTCCTTCTTCCACCCATCTGGGTGAAAGAGCCAAATCAAGGGTTCCTCCTCTTCCAACCAGTCGCTGCTGGATTCAAATCTAAAACTGCTCTACTGCTTCTAACCGGCTCTCACTTCCCTCACCCCTGACGGGGAGGGGGCCTCTTTGTGCAACCTGTTGCTAACCACTTCAGATCTCAACTCCTTTCTATTTTAAAAAATGGGCCCCTTTTAACGGCTACTGGTAATACGATCTATCCAGTTTGGCATGTACGCAGTTTAACACAGCTCCCTCCTATTTTCAAATCTGGGCCCCTTTTAATGACTACCGGTAATACAATCTGGATGCATTTCGTTACACATAGAACCATTATAACTGCCCATTCTTATTGATACAAATTAAACACAAGCATTTGAGTTTAGGGCTCTAAAATTTAATAGGCTTCAATATTCTTCTGATATGTACCACGGTTATCTTAGCTTACTCAGGCTTCAATATTCTTCTGATATGTACCACATGTCCAAACAGATGGCAGTAGTAAATAACTGGACTATTTAATGTACTTCAAGATGATGGAATGCCTTTTAGTTCCCAAGTGAGACTGGCATTTTTATTTTACACTAGCAGGAATTCGTTTCTCTGGGAGATTCCTTTTGCTTGCAACATCATGCAAGGGCTATCTAGTTAGTATATTTTAATTAACCTCTGCCAATCAATATCCACACAATATCTCTGAAAGTTCTCAATGAAATTTTGTGGAAGGCTTGGCTACAGAAGAATCGATTAAATGTTGGGACAGATCCATGAATTTGTTTTTGATTAAGAGATATTTTTTATTCTTCTGTAGGAAATGAACGGTTAATAGAAATGATAGATTTAAATTTTAAGGGGAGTAACTTGATATTTGTACATTTAAAGTTCTCTCCATATTTTTTTTTTTTTTTTTTAAATTAATCTTTTTTCATTTTCATTCCGTTTTTAATTAATGTATGCTCTCAGAGTGCTTTCTAGTTTATATGTGTATATCTTCGCTTTGTTCAAAATGTCCCGGTCAAAATTTGTATTACACTTAGTTGGAAAAAAAAATTAAAACCATTGTTTGTACATGATGAGTGCTCTAGGTTACAGATTAAACTATCAGGCCTTCTCACCGAGGGCAAGGGGATTGGAACCTTGTAGAGACTGGAGATCAAGGGCTCACTATAAACAGTGACAGCTTAGGACGAGTTACAGCTTAAGCCAGGGCTTGAAATTAATGTTGTCCCGTCGTCCCGGGGATGGTAAAAATGTGTTTAGGATGAACAAATATCTTCTCAGGGACAGAAGTAGTTTTTAAAATTTAGTGAGAATTGTTCTTGTCATTTTGTTTTTGTTACGGTACAAAAAAACAAAATCAACTCCAGGTTTGGAGTTTGACAATTATTTATTTCCTCAACATTTTAATGGTGTTTTTATTATGCTACTAACAATTAACAACTATAGATGATAACAAAGTAAAGAAAAAACATTTTGATTTCGGGACTGTTTACATTTCCTTCGAGATGGTTAAAATTGTTTGTCGGGACGGTTCCGGGACAATAGTGAAAAAAGTTAGTCTGAAGCCCTGGCTTAAGAAACTCCTTTAACTGACAACCAACATCCAGATATATCTCCTCTGCACGCAACTTAGAATATATATTTGCTCCCCTCTCGAACAGGGTTTCCAGATGTATTTTGCAGCACAAGACCAAATTTGTATGGTCTTTGATACCAAATTAAGTAGCTTCAGTACCAAAATAATCAAATAACTTCAAATCCATCATCAGACCAACCCGGTCCTCGTGGCATTTGTCTCACTCAGTGACAGGGATTTGGGATTCTCCCCCCTCAAGTCTCTAGTCACAGGGATATGGGATCGCCCCTACTGAATTCAGCACTAAATGACCCAAGGGTCGATGTGCCATTAAATAAAACGATCAATCAAATCCATCATCAGACCAAATTTGTATGGTCTTGGGACCAAATTAAGTAGCTTCAGTACCAAAATAATCAAATAACTTAAAATCTATCATCAGACTAAGCTTCGATAAAATGAATAAAATAAAAACTGTCAACGTAGGTATCTTCAGTTTTTAAGTTGGTCTGGATTGCCATGTATGTATGTTTAGTTTCTACTTAATCCCTTAGTTTGTGTCCGGCAGCATTCACTCTTGTTTATTGAAAATTAAGCCTTTTTATTTTAATGATCACTGCCCAACAAAAGGCAAGAGAAGTAACTTCTTCAATAATCTGCTGTTTTTCCAATTTTTTAATTGATTATCCCCAACACAGCATGCTGCCAAAAGATGTTGGTCACATGATGGTTTCTATTGAGTTACTAACCAGACCTGTTTTTATCTATTGTCCACGTGTATTTGTGTTGTCTGCTATCATTCGTGCGTAAAGCGATTGTTATCTTTTGTAAATCTTCCTTCGGTACCAAATTTTTATTTTCAGAACCGAATAGCTTTGTTCAGTACCAAATTTTCCCAAGTTTGGTCTTGAAAAGTACCAAATGACAACTTTTCAGGAAAGTGGCAGCGGATGTCCATACCATTCACCACTCCTCAAAAATAAAAATTTCCTTTGATTCTTGGGGCGGTGCCTCCCTCCCTCCTTTTTGTAAGAGCCAATTGCCATTATTAAATATCAATAGACTATCATAAGCGGAGGCCGAGTGAATCAGTAGGCTGGAATGTTCTTTGTTATTTGAACCCTTTCAAAACAGGTCTGGTTAGTCACTCAATAGAAACCATCATGTGACCAATGCCGTGTTGGGGGGGATCAATTAAAAAAAAAATTGGGAAAAAATCTTCTCTCGCCTTTTTGTTAGGCATGATAACTAAAAGAAAAGTTTGAATTTCTTAAAAATAACACAAACTAAGGGACCAATTTAGCATAAACTTACATTATAAATTGAACACCCCCCACTAAAAAACCTATTTGGGAGAGGGTTTTTAAAAAAAATCGTTTTTTCTAGACATAATAAGGAGTACATGTTTAAATTGTCAGCCGTCTAGCTCCATTGCTGCAGCCTGTACGCGTGATACATACATAGCCAGCCACACTTGAAAACTGAAGAAACTTATGTTGACAGTTTCTAATATATATATATTTGTTTAATTATTCAATCTTATTTGGTACAAGAATTAAGTTTTATTTTTGCTTTGTTGTTGTTTTTTCACATTTTGTTTTTTAAATAAAATAATAACCTTAATATATCTATCAGATATAGATATAGATATACACACACACACACACATAATCTACATATTTATCCCGTAATTGGATAGAATGATAAAAAAAAAAAACTGAGACAATCACTAAAAGCATGAAAACTATGACAAGATCATTGTATCTTCCTCGCAATTATTTTTCTTTTGTTTATTTTCCCCAAAACACCCGAGAGTAGTTTGTAATAATTAAGATGAAGGCCATTTGCATAGGCTCTCATTATGAATGTGCATTATTTATTGGGTTCCATCTGTTTAACTCTCACAATATTATTTTTTGGGGGTGGGGGGGTTGTTTTCTTCTCTGCTGTAGATTTTTTACACCATCTTTTTTACTCCATCTTTTTTACACCATCTTTTTTACACCATCTTTTTTTATGCTATCGTTTTTACACCAAGCAGGAGCCTATTAGGATGTTGTCTGCCATAGACAGAATTGAAGAAGAGAATGGATTTTTACAAATAAGTTGCCATCAGAATATTAAGCAACTTTTTGTTTAGTTTAAGTTCAATGATTTTGTTGGAAAAAGAATTCTGCCAATATTTCTGTTGGAGAAACATTGGATTTATTGGAGATGTGATATTTATTTGCATCTGCTTGCATTATATTGGCTATGTTATAGATGAGGTGCTTGGGGTTTAGCAGTTTAAAGATGCAGACAATCGAATTGGTGAGCTGAGTTCAAACTCTGGTCGAGGCTGTTTATGCTCTTAGGAAAGGCACGAATCTATCTCTTCTCACCCCAGCTATGGTTAAAATAGCAGTGCAGACTTGGCTCTGTCGCTTTGGGAAGGCAACCGGTCTAGGAGAGGGACAACTCTTGATTCCAAACCAGGGAGTGGAGCCCCCTTAAGACGGTTGGATTCCAACTTTGACATCTTTCTGGCAGCTCCTGCAGCCAACCTGATGCCAAATGTATCTCATTCTGCTCTCGTTTGGACTACATCGAGGCTAAGAGGGGCATTCTGTTGATTGGGCACCCTAGAGTGGATACTGACGTTCATTGCTCAAAATGCCCTGATAAGAAAATGCTGACTTCATCTATGTGCAGTAAAACCAGAGGACACGGCCATAAACTACAAATTCAGACCTCCACTGGTGTTAAAAATAAGTTCTTCTCTGCAAAAGTAGTGAACGCATTGAACAGCCTAAGTGAAAAGACGGTCACATCCGAGAATATCAATATTTTAAAAAATAAACTTTATAGCATACAGCTTTTTTGATCCAATGCGATGATATATACTTTGAAATAACTTGAAAAATATTTTTAATAACATCCCCTTCCACACACTCAAAATAAATTAATAAAGCCTTAGAGGTATAAACTAGGATCTATATCATAAGTGTGGTTAAGCAACCCCCATATCTATGGAATATTGGGAGGAAGGATTTCTGTCACTCTGTAAAACAAGGAAGATGACAGATGGCAACTTTTTAACCAAAATAAATCATATATTTGAATTAGGTATGGACAAAAATTTCAGCGTGATATCAACACGTGAGAAATTTTTTTAAATCTGGCAAAAATCAGCATATTATTCGATGTTAATAAAATTTTAGATAATTATTTATTAAAGGGCGAATTTAAAAAAAAAATGTTTTTTTCCATTCTAAATTTTGGAGAAGAACAATTTTTTATTCCTATGATTCCTACCCCACCTTTTATTAGTTTGATGATTTATCTATTTTATATAATGATGCTTTCAGTGATTTTTACAAATTTTACAGATATATCCTTGAATATACTAATTATGTTTTCCTTTTTTTATGATAATATCCAGGAACTGAACTTGTCTAAATCATGATAGAAACAATAGATATAAGCTTCATCATCATCAGCCTTTTAAAGTCCGTTGTTGGACATAGACCTTCCTCAAGGTCGTAAGACATGAGGGGTGATGGGCCTTACCCTGCCATGCTGACTCATGTGTTGGCAGGGGGGTGGATACATGCCTTTCCCAAGGGCATTAGTGCAAAGTGAGACACAAACTGTCCTGGCCGGAGTTTGAACTCTGCTCACTGATCCCTTTCTCTGTACCGTTAACCACTTGGCCACTCCTAAGTAGTGTACTGATGTGAGTGGAGCCATTCCGTGTTAATCATGTTAATTAACTACAAAACTGTGCTAAGCTTGGTTTGAATCTTAACATTCTAACTACCCAGCCTTCATATTTCTACTCGTTAATAAGATACAGTGGGTGAACGGAGCCAAACGGAATAGTTGTAGATCGCAAAAGACATGTTGACTAGTAAATCCTTGAAAAGAGGATTATGTGCATGTCCAAATATGGAAATTAAATGTTAAGAGATTTAGTCTTTCCTCTTAAGAAAGACAGTTTTATTTTATGAAGAGTCCATTGCATGTTGGGTATAATTGTAGAATGAGAACAAACGTCCATGTTGGAATGGAGGAGAATTATTTCTTTTCATGCTTTAGGTCTTTTTTTTTCCGCACTGTTCATTGTCTTATTACAATTTAGTGTGTTATACT
>VCCN01001509.1:112208-124401 GCA_006491835.1 Architeuthis dux
TTGGTTACATTAATTTTCCGTACAGTTCAAAACCGCACTGTTGATTGTCTTATTACAATTTAGCGTGTTATACTTAGTTACATTAATTTGTATAGCAATACCATAACTGTACTACATCAAAACCACTAATCCAGCTATTGCTGTACAATTCTTTTGACGGTATGGGTAAACTAGTAGACTAATATGATTAGCGAATAGAGAGATCTGTTTATTGTTGTATGTTGGTACAAGTTAAGTAGTGTGGTCCCTCCTACAAAGCTATTGTTTTATTTTGTATCATAGTTTAATGGCTGTGGTCCTGAATTGCCTTACTCCTAAACCTAACTTGGTACAACAGGAATGCTGTATGGTTGCATATTTTTCAGAGTTGTGTTACGCCTTCAAATCAAAATAGATTAGTAATCTCTGCATAGAATTCGTTTTCATTGTAACACCTTCAATTGTTTCAGAATGAATTAATAATTACTGATTGTACAGGACTGATAATTTGCTTGAAAAGAGGATTATGTGCTTGTCCAAATATGGAAATTTAATGCAAAGAGATTTAGTCTTTCCTCTTAAGAAAGACAGTTTTATTTTATGAAGAGTCCATTGCATGTTGGGTATAATTGTAGAATGAGAACAAACGTCCATGTTAGAATGGTGGAGAATTATTTGATTTCATGCTTTAGGTCTTTTTTTTTTTTTTTTGCATGCTTTTGCAACCAAGACAGTGATACTTTGAAATCTACTTATTTTCAATTGGACAATGGGCAAAAATTGCACATTTTTTAATCACATAAAGTAAGAAAAACAACTACATATGAATATCACTGTCCTGGTAGGAGCTTTTTCCTTCCCTAGCGATCATCAAATGGAAAGGGAGATCGTCTCCCCTTTTGATCATGGCTTCTTGTGCTGAAACACTACATTAAAAGCTGCCATGTTCAAAATTATTATATTTTTATGGCATGGTTTTTTTTTCTCTTGCAAATCTGAGATAATCATATATCGGCTACACCCCTACATTAAAACGTATGAAAGTAGGGGACAGCCAAAAAAAATTTTTTTTTGGGGGGGGGGGGCCTTTATTCATATAACCGGTCACGACACATACACACACGTGTGTTCTTGATCTCTCTCTTTTTGTTGACCAGAACGTAAAGCAGCACCCCCTACTGGAAGTGGACAAGAACTCTTCTGCCCAAGGGGAATAACTCATGATACTTAACACTATAGAAAATATGTTTGTTTTTATGCAATGATGTCAGATTTCTCTGGCCAATACCACTTGCCTTTTTTGGAAGGTTTCATAACAGAAACCACTTCCACAGGAAAATCTTTAAGAGACCAAAGCCCATTCACTGACATGAAGTTTATTTCCTGTGTCCTTGACTTCATACACGACAGTTGTTCCTAATCCATATTTGTCTTACATTTAATGTCCACCATTTTGATGTTGTGTACTGTTACAATGGTAGTTCTTTTAATTTCATCAAATAAAATATAACATGAGAAAAAAAAAGGTATCTTTTGTAGATCTCCTGTCCAAAATTTGAAGTTCAAATTAATTTTCCCAAAAAGATTTATTCACTGACTACTGAAATCCTTTTGTCTAATTCATTTAATTTTTACTTAAATATATTTCTTAGTGGGGGGGAAGCAGAGTTGGGTCACCTCTGTCATCAAATGGGCTTAATTTTAGTAATGTATAAAAAAGATTTTCTGCGTACGTTTGAGCCCCTCTATTTTCGATCAATGTTTTTTTTTTTTTTTTTTTTTTTTTTTTTTTTTTTTCCTTGAAAATTTTCCCCCAAATAGGTTTTTAGAGATGGGTTCAATATGCAATGTAAGTTTATTCATGCTTGTTTTTTTTGTTTGTTGAAAATTCAGACTTTTTTAGTGAACACTAAAAAAGAAGTTATTCATTGATCACCCTGAAGAAAGTGGTAGGGGGTGTACTCCTTTATCACCCTGAAGAAAGTGGTAGGGGCTGTACTCCTTTATGGGCGAGTTAAATTTTCTGACAGATTTGATCAAAATAAGAAATTCCTTAATTAAAATTATTTTATTTATTAGAAACAGTCCACCAAAACTATCAACATAGGTTTCTACAGTTTATAGGTGAGTCTGGCTGGCTGGATATCTATGTATGTGTCGCGCATGCAGGCCATAACAATGGAGCTAGAGGGCTGAATTTAAAACATTTACTTTTTTTAGAAAAAACTTTATTTTTTTGTTGTTTGTTTGTTGTTTTTGACCCCCTCAATAGGGTTTTAATGGGGGCTTTCAATTTGCAATGTAAGTTTATGCTCAATTGTGTCTGGCAGCATTCACGCTTGTTTATTGAAAATTCAGACTTTTTTAGTGCCCAACAACATGCGCGAGAAGTAATCTTTTCATTGATCACCACTTTTAAAAAATTTTTTAATTGATCACCCCCAACATAGCATGCTGCCAAAAGATGTTGGTCACGTGACTGCTTCTATTGAGTCACTAACCAGACTTGGTATTCTTCTAAAATCTAATGATACATTGATCCGGGCAAACATCCTGGTTAAAAAAACAATGTCAATTGTATAAAGGTTTTGATTAGCATTAGGCCTCTTTCATTAGTCATGTAACATATTTTGTTTGATGAGTATGTACTTTAATAGTAATATTTTTAGGTGGTGTGAGCGAGTGGTTAACGGTATGGAGAATGAGATCATCCGCTGTCCCCCACTAATACGTGATGGGCCACCATGACACCGTCAGTGTTGCCAACTCCAAAAGTATTTTCACGCTAGTTTGACTGCCTAAATCTTTTAAAATCGCCAAAAATGGTCAAAAACCACCAAAAAGACGCTGAAATTCTTAAAAAATAACCAGAAACTGGGCAAAATGTTTTAGGTGAAAACATGCTAATTTAGTGCTTTTTTGCACTGCCAAAACAAGAAACGCGCTAAATCTAGCACAAAATGCGCAACACTGGTGTTACTCACCAAAGGTTACATGAATTCAGGTTGTTTGATATTTGATTTGGAAACTTTCTTTGATATACACTAGGAAGGAGGAAAGAAGCAAGAATTTCTCTAATTATTTTGGGAATTCTCTTAACAAGTGTGTGCATAATATCATGATGAACATAATATATTTAAAATTTTAATCACCACTACCTACAACACTGGTTTATTGCTGGGTTTAGGTTATTCATGTGTTCTGACATTTATATGTATCTATCTATGTATCCAGATGTTCAGAGTAGAAACTTGAAAATTTTACACACACACTCCCCTCAACGAGTAGGGAAAATTTTTTTTTTTTAAATTTTTACCCCCCCCCCCCTAGGTTTTTAGAGGGGGTTCAATATGCAATGTAAGTTTAAATTGGTCATTAGTTTGTGACCGCTTGTTTTTGTTTTTTTGTTAAAAATTCAGACCTTTTTTAGTGATCACAGCCCATGAAAAGGCGAGAGAAGTAACTTATTCATTGATTCCACCCTTTTTCCATTATTATTATTAATTGATCACCCCCAACACTCTAAGGTGAAGTAACCAACACCGCATATATTGGTGGTGATTCATAATTTCCCTTGGAATGCTAGTTTTGTTTTTGTCACATATTTGCATTAACCCCTTTTAAACTAATCACTTGTGGGAGGTGTGGTCCAACTACTGGGGGGGGGGTCGTGTTGTGGTGGTTAAAAAGGTTCAGAACCGAAGCTGTGATCTCCTGAAAAGAATCTATCTCTAAGAGTTAATAAATCTGTTTATAATTAACACACACACTTACCGTGGAATGTGTGTCTCTGGTGGATGGTTGTCCATAAATGGTTTTGTCACCATTTCTAATGTTTGACATACCAACTGAGTGTGGCAGCTACAACAGCTGCCACACTCAGTTGGTATGTCAAGTAAAGGAATTGATTCTCCTCTCCAGGGTTGCCAGATTTGTCCGATTTTGGACATTGTGTCCCTTTTTTTAGCCCTGATGTCTGATTAAAAGATTTTAAGAATCGGACATCCAAAATTGTCCGACCTTAAGGCACAACTCAGCCTTGCCAACTTTAGCTATTTATTTTCATTATTGTGATAATAATCTAGCAACCTTTAGCCACTATTAGCTATTAGCCATCAATTTTCTCTGTCCGATTTTGACAGATTTCGAGCAGGGATGACCGATGTTGTCCGATTTTGGGAACACTATTGTCCCTTTTGAGAAAACAGATCTGGTCGGGAGGTGATCACCATTAGCATGCTTGGGATTCGTCATGAGAGGCTTTTGACCACTGACCAGCTTATCCCGGTCCTCGTGGCATTTGTCTCAGTGACAGTGATTTGGGATTCTTTCCCCTCAAGTCTCTAGTCACGGCATGGGATCTCCACCCCTCTGCCTGCACGTTTGTGTGCAGGGCCCCACATTAAAAAGACTTGATGTCATAATTTGTCTTGCCGAGGGGAGACGAATAAATAAATTCTCACATCGCTTGAAAATATTCTATTTCAGCAACTTTGCAGTACAGCTTGTCCCATAATTTTTAACATGGAAAAGTTCTGAAATATTTACAAGTGTCGCAGTTTACGCTTAAATTTTCTGTCTGATACCGTTTTTGTTGTTTCAAGCCAACCGAAGGAGAGACTCTCTTTCCTTTATGGATATTACATTTTAAACCTGAAGAGGGCTGTAGAATGATTCAGCCAAAACGTTGTGACTACATCGAAGATAAGAAGAGTTTAAAAAAAAAAAAAGAAAAAAGTTGGTATATTAGAACCTGTATCTGTGACCCTGAAACAGTGATAGAAAAACAAGACTGGTAAATTGCCTATTCTCAAAATGCCAAACATTCATAGCAAATCTGCAATATAAGTTTTAAATAACCAGTTGATAGTTGACCTGTGACATCCTGAAATATGAAATTCTAACAGCTAGAAAATTCATGTCAGTTTTGAAGTAAATCCCTGTAGTCTTTATTAATTATATCTAATCACTGCCACCAATCTATCAGCCGTATTCCTTTGAGATTTCTTGTACTCTTTTAATAAGGACTTGTGCTTGAGCTAGATTTGATAAGAGGTAGACATGTATTTGTTTTTCTTTTCAAAATATGTCTGCTTGATCTTTTATATAATTTGGCCTGAGTGTAGTCTTGGTGCTTACAGTAATAGCTCAGTTAGCGTTCTAGATACGTTCTTAAAAAATGCAGTGCTATACAGGGTCATTGCAGTAATACCTCAGTTAGCGCTCTAGATACGTTTCTAAAAAATGCAGCGCTAAACGAAACGGCGTTAAACGGGGTCATTACAGTAATACCTCTATTAGCACTCTAGATACGTTCCTAAAAAATGCAGTGCATCACTAATACAGGGTCATTATAACATAACATAGCATAAAAAGCACGTCCAGATTACCTCTCTTTGCCTCGCTGCTGTAGAGACTGGAATTGGTGAACGTAACGTCCTTGGGAAAGGCCTGAATGTACTTCTCTCACCAGCTATGGGTAAATAGCAAGGCAGTTGGAGTCCTTTAGCCCTGTTAGGCAGTCCATCTTGGGCGTCAGGCCAGCACCCCAGCCCCATGCAAATCCACAATGGCTACACGCAATGATTGGGTCTCTATGCAGTGTTCAAGAAATGGAGATAAAATCATTGCCTCGTGTATAGTATGACACAGGTGTTTGAGTCTAAAAGTGCTCATGAGAAATTCTATAATTTGTAAATAATTAACTTACCTTATCTTGATTGCATCCCAGTATACAAAACCAAGCCACTCTAATTTTATTGAGCCACATTCATCATCAACGTTTTAGTGTCCATCGTTGGACATATGTTGTGGGGTGAATGTCCTGGTGCCAGGAAAGAAAGGAAGGACTCGAAGACTGGTTGTAAAAATACGAGACATATTTTTATTTCATAGCATACATCTTTGTCGGCTGCAGAATGAAGAGTGGGAGAGAGATGATGGGTGCCGAGAGACCATTCCCAACAGGGGAACTTGGTCTTATGCCTTCCCAGCCCTAGGCGGTCTGCCTGGGTCTCTGGTTGAGTCCTCTGTCTCTGTGTTCGGGTCTGCTTTATAGGTTTCTCGAACACCCACGCAGGTGTCATTTCCGCTTTCCACATCCTGTTTCCGCATATACCTATTTCCTAAGGTGACCGGGTCACTTACATTTCCGCACAGGTGTTTGACCCCGGAATAACCCTTTTGTGACAGCATATTATAACACACAGACCTTCTCCAAGATTCGTCAGACCTCTCTATCATGGGTGTCGTGGAGCCAATACCTTCTGAACTTGTCTAGTTTGTCTACGCCTTCTTATTTTTTGCCGGCCACAGTTTCACATATGATCTCTGGGGATCTACGTTGTGAGTCGTGATGTCTAGCGGTTGTCTGACATTCTTGCAACATAACCAGCCCATTGCCATTTGAGCTTTCTAACCTCTAAGTATATCCAGGGCCGGATTATACTATAAGGCTGAGTAGGCTTAAGCCTAGGGGCCCGTAGCAATTCTGGGATATTCATATTTTTCTTAATTTTATTTTTGACAGGATTAGCCTATACGCAAACTATGCTACGGCATAGGGCCCAAGACATTGATAGGGCCCCAAAATAAATAGCAATTTAGAAATGTATCACTACTACTACAGGGAAAATGAATAAAACAATAAAACTGTCAAAATAAGAACATTCCCTGTTGTGAAGTCTGAGCACTCACTATAGCAGGAGCCTGATATGGAAGAAGAATTATTATTATTATTATTGTTAACAACAACAACCCTTTAAAAAATGGAATGACTATATTAACATTAGCACATAACAATCCACTTTATTCACACAATTGACAGATAGCATACTTACTTAAAATTATACACAAAACGGGGTGGGGGAGCATATTGGTAATAGTCTAGGGGCCCTGGTATAGGTTAATCAGGCACAGATTATAACACTTTTTTTATTATTTAAAAACAAACTGTTAGTGTTATACTTAGAAGAATTATAAAGATGTGTCCTGTGTACAAATAGTCCTAGGCAACTGTGTCCTCCTAGTCATATACATCCCAGTTATTGGCCTCCCCTGGATATTTGCATCTTTTTTTTTCTTTTTTGCATTCTGGACATTTGTGTTCCACTATATTTAATATTAGAGGTATTTTTATTTTAAAATTTTATATCTTTCTGAACATTTCCAAACCAATATATGAATGTTTTATAATAGTATTAGATATAATAATTTTACATAGGTATTCATGTAATTTTTTTATCAAAAAAGATTTTCATTAATTAAAAAAAAGGATTTTAATTTTTAAGTCCAACCTTGAAAAATATGCATGTTGTGGCCAACCCCTTTAAGAAACTTAATTTTTCCTCGGGATTGAAGGTGAGAGCAATACTAATTTACTGAACGCAGGGAAAAGAAATGAGAGATATTTTTGTGGCAATATATAAAATTGTGAAAAAATGAGTAAAAATTTTAAAACAGTCGAGGAAGGAAGATAAAGAGAGCAAAATATAAAAATAAAACACTTAAGAATCAATATATGTGTGTTATGGGCAACCATTCATGAGAAACCCCTTGGGATTGTAACAAAATAAAAAATTACGTCTGATGTATAATATACATATATTGAGATGCAAATGTCCAGGGAAACCAATGACCAGGATGCATTTGACTGGGACGCAGCTGTCCTGGACACAATTGTCCTGTCATCGTTCAAACAAGTATGCATTATTTTCCATTTGTGTGTACTGACCAACAGACCACCATAAAAAAGTCACCGATTAAAACAACAAAACAACCTAATAGGCTATCAATGTACATTGTTATTTACACACTAACAAATTGTCAAGATGACCCACACCCACCACTGGAAATTCACTGTCCTATATTTAACAGATACTTCTTTATATATAAACATAGAGAAGGTATTTGATCATGCTTGGATAATTTAGTGTGTTACAGTGTTGCCAACTCAAAAAATATTTTCGTGCTAGTTTGACTGCAAAAAAGTGCTAAATTTTTTTAAATTGCCAAAAATGGCCAAAAGCCGCTAAAAATCTTCAGAAAATGGCAAAAAACGCGCTAAATCGTCAACACTGGTGTTACACTCACCAAAGGTTACATGAATTCAGGGTGTTTGATATTTGATTTAAACTACTGGATGGAAACTTTCTTTGATATACACTAGGGAAGTGACCAGTACAAATGTGCATGTTTGGAAGGCGCAGGACTTCAGGGTTTGTGGAGCAGCTTGCCATAATTGTCATGTAAATTAATTTTTCGTCCGTTGTACAAAATTAAGGCTTCAAAGTATTTTGGTTATTTATCTTCAGTGCTGCCAATTTAAATATTTTATATCTAAATTTAGATAATTCTAAATGTTTTATTTATTTTTATTAGATTTCTTGAGAACCACTGATCCCAGAAACTTCAAACTCGACACTGCACTGCCTTGTGTGCTGACCAATATATCTGGAAAATATCAACTTTGTATAATGGCCAGTTGTCGAATAATCCCGGTGCATGAGATTTCTCGAGAACCACTGATCCCAAAAGCTTCAAACGCGACACTGCACTGCCTTGTGTGCTGACTCCTATATCTGGTGAATGTTGGATCAATATGGCATGAAGAGCCAATGATTAGATGCCATCATCAATGAACCTAGTTGACGCAGTCTTTATAAAATCTGTGCCGACTTGAGAAATTAAGAAATTTACCACTCAAAGAGGAGGTGCAGGGTGGCACAGTGGTTACAGCATGGAGAATGAACTCGGCGAGCAGAGTTCAAACTCCAGCTCAGACAGTTTGTGTTCACTTTGCA
This sequence comes from Architeuthis dux, assembly GCA_006491835.1. Lineage (NCBI taxonomy): Eukaryota > Metazoa > Mollusca > Cephalopoda > Oegopsida > Architeuthidae > Architeuthis > Architeuthis dux. Next base: position 120,989 of record VCCN01001509.1, read on the forward strand.
CTAATGCCCGTGGGAAAGGCAGAATCCATCTCATTTGCATAAAACAAAGCATTTTGTTTTAGAGATAGTTCTTCCCAACTTTTTTTTCTTGGGAACATCTTTTTTCTGAAAGAGGACATCCTAAGGAACATTTTGGTACCCTATTTATAGAAGTGGGATCATAAATTGTTTCTAGATTCAGCCACAAATATTAATCGTTCAAGTTTTGGGGGTGTTTTTTCTCATCTTGACACCTTCTTTCATATGAAAAAAACACCTCCATTGAATATTTGATTTTTGTAAACTGCTATGGAAATGTACTGGCAGTGCTTATGCTGTGTATCTAAGTATACTACAGCAATACCTTGATATGGGCTGTTTTTGATGTAGTACAGTTATTGCTGTACAATTTACTGTAACTAAGTAAAAATGTAACTGAAAACAAAAAGTAAATTATAATACAACCTAGAATGGTGCAGTTTTGAACAGTATGGAAAATTTTGGAACAAACTAACTGCACTATTCAAGGTGTACCTGCAGTTAATATCTTTATTCATATCGAGCTCGGCTTTTCTTAAATTTGATAGGTGTGGCCGCCTGCTACCTACATAAATATCTTCTCACTTAGTTGCTTACTTAGTATTACTTATCTGAAGGTAAAGGTTTGTGCCAAGATTTCTATATTAGGAATAAAATTGCTTGCTGAGGTAGGAGTGTTGGCTTAGTGGTATAGTAGAAGATTCATCACTGAAAGGGCTAAGAAAAAAGAAGTCGATTTCAAACCAGGGGTTTATAAATCCTTGGTGACAATTGATCATGTTTAACCCCCCCCCCCTCGGGCCATTTTTGAGACCTCATATCTCAGGATCTAGAAAAGCTAGAAAGATCCAGATTGTAACATTTTGTAGTGCATTGACATCAGTTTCTCCCTTTCTCCAAAGTAGTCCTTGTTCTTGGATCTATAGTGACTGAACGACTGAATGAGATTTTGCAAAAAGAAGGTGTTGTAACTGGTCATCTTGTCCCTTTTTTCATCAACGTGTGTGCATATATATATGTGTGTGTGTGTGTGTGTGTGAACCCTCATTAAAACGGACTAATGGAATGGGCGGTGGGGAATGTGTCAGTTTTAGCCGATTGTCTGAGTTAACCGATGGAAGGAAAGTATATACACTAGAAGCTCTCACAGACTATTTTTACATTCTTTTAAAATGTACTGTAACAATTAAATATCTTATTTCGAAAGTTTAATTTTGATTATAAAGAAAGAAAATCGCATAAAATTAGTCTGAAAAAAAGAAAAAATACTTTTGCATGCTTACTGAGGATTTCTGAGCAGATTAAGGCTGTGTTTATGTTTTTGACTAAAATTTTATCGATTTCATAATTGACAGATCTGTGAATAGAAAAAATAATTTTCAACAGTCTTTCTATTTTTAATAAAACAAAGATTACAACAAAATTAAGATTTCACGTTACAGACGTTTTCATTGACACATGTTGCTTTTTGCCTAATGCGACCCTGGAGCAGGTTTTTAGCATATTAGTTTTTGAAAATTCCCCCCCCCCCCCATATTTTTTTCTTTCTTTTTTTACATCAAGAATGTTGTCTATCCAGAAGTGTATATGAGATGAGGATCCTAGAGAGTGATTTTTACCAAAAGATTGCAGATTTTAAGATTTCTATATTTAAAAAAAAAAAAAAAAATACATTAAAAAATGTGCCTGTAGGATTTGGATTAAAGTGATATCCAATTTATTTACTGCACATTGTATTTTTTGTGTTAAGCTACAGATGATGTTAAATTCGCTTCAGGGCACACAGGCACATTGTTAGTGGAGTTAGTCGGGGAAGTTATCAAACGTGTCTGCCAGGGAGGAAAGAGTTATTGCTAGAAAAATGAATTGTGACAATGTTTGTACTTCTCTTCTGTGCTGGGTTTTTTCGATCTATATATTCACATCTAAAAGTAAAGCCCTAGTTTTAAATGGGGTTAAAGTGCCCTTCATGGTTCTCTTGTAATAATTGCCTACTTTTAGTGGACAAGTGGTCATTCAGAATAGAACTGGAGCAGGAATTTTGTTACCTATTTATACTTATGGCAATGTGGTGATCAAAGGGACCCTTCTTCCTTATCATACATTTTGCTGAAGTTTCATCCGCAATATTATCTCACTATTTCTGCCGCTAGCAAAAAGAGCTTTCTCAGAAAAGAAAGCGGATCTGCTTAGTCATTTAATAGAAACCAACATCTTTTGGCAGCATCTGTGTTGGGGGTGATCAATTAAAAAAAGATGTGACAAATGAATAAGTTACTTCTCTCACCTTGTTTTTTGAAAATTTTGAAAAAAAAAAAAGCGGGAACAATTTAGCATAAACTTACATTGTAAATACCCCCCCCCCGCCACACACACACACACACACACACTACAAACCTATTTAGGGGGGAATTTAAAAGAAAATAATAAAAAAGTTTTTACTAGATATAAGCTAATGTTGAAATTTTCAGCCCTCTAGCTCCATTGGTACGGCCTGTACGCGTGATACATACATAGCCAGCCAATTTTGGTTGATGGTTTTTAAATGTGCTTTATATTAGATGGCCCATATAGGTATCATGTGTAACAGAAAATTCTATTTAATTCTTACAGAATGAACTTTTGGTCAGTTTAAATGTCACCTCCATTACAGTATAGTCCATGAATAAGTACACCCCTACCACTATGTCATAGAAAATTAATTATCTTCTAAACTAAACCTAGCAGGATTTTATTATTTCTAGTGGAACATTACACAATTAAAACAGATATTATCAGGTATTATTTATGATCAAACTCTACAGCATTGAAACTCTGTTGCCAAAAATATTTTTTGTAGGTGTGTACTCATCTTTGGAACGGCAACATATTCATATTTTTGGCAACAGTTTGAATGCTGTAGAGTTTGATCATAAATAATACCTGATAATATCCGTTTTGATTGTGTAATGTTCCACTAGAAATAATAAAATCCTGCTATATTTGGTTTAGAAGAAAATTAACTTTCTATAACATTGTGGTAGGGTTGTACTTATTTATGGGTGATACTGTATATCCTTTTTCCTGGTTTTCAAACTGTTCCTCGAGACTTTGTAGCATTCTTAGATTACATGACTCAAGCTCTTAAAACATTTATCCCTTCGTCCATTAAACAAGTTGAGTTTTGTTTAACTTTGATAGTCAAATCATTTTACCAGCCATTTTATCATGCCTTGCCAAGTGCAATGACTATTTCTCATAATTAGGAAAATTAATCACCTTGCCAACATGCTTAAAGCTTAAAGTATACAATGGATGCATAATACCAGCTATCACTGTCTTGTTTTGAAATGTCTTTTATTTCAATTGTCTGCTCGGATGGTGTAATGGTTAGCAGGTCTGCCTTACACGCAGAA
>VCCN01001509.1:188964-200802 GCA_006491835.1 Architeuthis dux
AGATCACATACAGAACTTTTGAAACACGTTTTAATTTGGGGGCAGTGTTGCCAATTTAGCACGTTTCGCGTTAGATTTAGCGCATTTCTTGTTTTGGCAATGCAAAAAGCGCTAAATTAGTGCGTTTTCGCCTGAAACATTTTGGCCTTTTTTGCCAATTTAAAATGATTTAGCGCTTTTTTTTTTAGCGTGAAAATATGTTTTGAGATGGCAACACTGGTTGGAGGGTGGTGCGTTCCCCCTCCCATTTTCCGGACGGGTACGATTCTCACTTATTTTCAACATTGAAACTTAACAAGTATGGTAATGCTCCTAGATCAGAATACTGCACGAGCATCACCTCGCCCAAAATAAAAAAAAACCAATTAAATAAAGGGAGAAAGTATAAGATTTGAACATTTTTGTTCCTTTTATACTTGTCTGTATCTTTATATTGATCTGTCCTTCAGGCATGAGCAAAATGAGTCAGGGGAGGTAAATCATATTTACCTCTTTGTTTCCAACTTGTACAATGTAGTTTCCATCAACTACGATTTCATATTGGCTGTTTATTTAGCGCGTAGTTGAGGGTAGGATGTGTAAAGGCTTACTTTTAGAAGTAATGACACCATGTAGAATTCACTAAGTAAACTAAAAATCAGCAAGAAGTTTTCTGAAAGAGTACGGACTGAGGATCAGAAATTTTTTTCTTTTTTCTTAATAGCCCAAAGGAGTCAAAAGTTATACAAAAACAAAGTTTCGAAATTGGGAAGTAATTTTAGAATATTAATTCTACTGTTTGCAAGAGGTGTAACACTAATACAAGTAGATGTCAATACATCAATATATGTTCAAATGGTTATTCGGATGATTGAACTCCTTCTTGTTATTTGTGTTGTAAACACGATGTTTTGGCCAATCCATTCTTTGGCCTTCTTCAGGTGTAAAATCCGAGTGTGATGGGTTAAACAGAAATTATATTTAAAGGGGGGTAGCCTTGATAGCGCATGGCCCAGATGTTTCTGTGTCTTTGTCTTGTCGGGTTTAGATTTGTTGAGAAGTGGAAGCCACATCGGGTTGAAATCCGCACTTGTCTGACTAATGCATTTAGTCGACATGTTGATATGAGCTGCCTCTTTGATTTTTCTCTGCTTCCAACATCGTTCTCTGTCAATAATCTGGACTTCCTCCCAAAGAGGAAGATGCTCGCCGTTCTCTCTCCAGATGTGGGCGCCAATGCAGATTTATCTATCTCACCCCTGATTATGGCCTTCTTGTGTTCATCAAGTCTGACCTTGAGGGGGCGGCCCGTTTCTCCAGTATAGACAATACCACATTTACAAGGGATGTAAACATAGTTGTTCACCAGTTTAGCAGACATCGGTGAGTGTGTGAACGTTTGAAAATGACTTTTATGGCGAATTGTGTACAAACCTTTTTGAAGGCGTTCACCAATCCCTCTTTGGTAGGGTAATAGAATCATGGGAGGGGTAGCCTTGGGTGAGAGAACGTTACAAATAACGAGGAGTTCAATCGTTCAAAGAACCATTTGAATATTAATGACCCTTCTCAAAACTATAGAAAATATCAATATATGTTCTTTGTTTAGTATAGTAATGAAAATAATTTACTAATTCTGGAATTTTTATTCTTCGGGGATGTCTTTTTGAGTAGATTACTTGTATTACTCAGCAGACCGCAAAGTCGCCCGCATTTCAAAACCAAATGCTATAATGAATTTGTACGAATCTCCCGCATTGAAAAAAATATGCCTGTAAAATATTTGCAGACCTACCAAATCTCCTCTGAGAATTTCTTAACCGTGGCAGGTCTGATTACTTTATTATTGTAAATGTGTAGGTTGAATGAGTTGTAGTACTTTTCCAGGGCAGGGCAGGCAAATGCACCCCCTTACAGACGACCATGACTTCATTACATTAATTTGTACAGCAATGGTCACCTGCTGGACAGATAGACAGACACAGACAAACAGACTGACACCAGGACACGAAGAACACATCTCTCCCACTATCACCACCACCACCACTAACTGTCCTCCATTATACTACCTCTGTCCCCAAATAGTTTATACATTTCACACTAAATGTAACAACTATTATGGGACACAGTATTGACAAAAACATTTAATAATACCTCTCACATAATACTTGTTACAGTTGCATATACATTTCATACACTTATTGTAAATGTGTAGGTTAAATGAGTTCTAGTATTTTTCTAGGGAGTGGGAGGCAAATGCACCTTCATTACATTATTTTGTACAGCAATACCATAACCGTATTACATCAAAACCCGAACTAATCAAGGTATTCCTGTACATTTAAAAAAATCTTTTCACAATTTAGAATTAAGTAATTATATGGCACTTTTCAAAGTTTAATAACTATAGAAGATTTCTTTATTTTCTGGATTGCTTCTCAGCCTTTTTTGCCAAGATTAAAGTGTAGTATCTGTTCTTCGAAACCGCCATGGCCTCGAAGTGCGGAGAAACACGGCCCGTATGGGGTCCTGTGGCATGCTCGGGTATCGTCCTGGGAGAAGTTGCACAGGATATCTTGGCTGCGGCTGATAACGCGCCAAGAACAAAGTTTAGTATCTGTGCTTCGAGACCGCCATGGCCTCGAAGTTCGGAGAAACACAGCCCTTCAGGTGTCCTCGTGGCATGCTCGGGTATCTTCGGATACCTGGGAGAAGTTGCACAGGATATCTTGGCTAGCTGGTCGAGAGGCGGTCACCCCATTGGCACACTCAGGAGCTAGTGGATACATCCCGGTCCTCGTGTCATTTGTCTCAATGACAGGGATTTGGGATTCTCCCCCCTAGATCTCTAGGCACGGGGACAGGTGATCCCCACCCTTCTGCACGTTCGCATGCAGGCCGAACCCTTACATTAAAAAAGACTTCATGTCGAAATTTGCCCTCGTGGGGAGGTAAATAAATAAAGCTTCTCAGCCTTTTGGGCAGGATCAAAGTGTAGTATCTGTTCTTTGAAACCGCCATGGCCTCGAAGCTCGTTGAAACACAGCCCTTCGGGGGTCCTGCGGCATGCTCAGTATCTTTGGATGCCTGGGAGAAGTTGCGCAGGATATCTTGGCTAGCCGGTCGAGAGGCAGTCAGCCCATTAGCACACTCGGGATCTGTCCTGAGGAGATTTTGGGACCCATTCCTGTCCTCGTGGCATTTGTCTCAGTGACAGGGACTTGGGATTCTCCCCCCTCAGGTTTCTAGTCACGGGGACATGTGATTCACACCCCTCTGCACGTTCGCGTGTAGGCCGAACTCCATATTAAAAAGACTTCATGTCAAATTTGCCCTCGTGCAGAGGTGAATAAATAAAGCTTCTCTGCCTTTTGGCTAAGATCAAAGTGTAGTATCTGTTCTTCGAAACCGCCATGGCCTCGAGGTTCAGAGAACTGCGTCACTTCGGGGATCCTTGTGGCATGCTCAGGTATCGTCCTGGGAGAAGTTGCACAGGATATCTTGGCCAGCTGGTTGGGAGACGATCACCATTAGCATGCTCAGGATTTGTCCTGAGAAGCGTTTAGTATCCCCCCTCCCCTTATCCCGGTCCTTGTGGCATTTGTCTCAGTGACAGGGATTTGGGATTCTTCCCTCTCAAGTCTCTAGTCACGGGGACATGGGATCACCCTCTCGCCTTACTGAATTTGGCAATAAATGACCCACCAAGGGTCGATGTGCCATTAAACAAAACAATCAATCAATCAATCTTTATTTTCCGAGAAATATTTTTAACAAAGCAAGAATACTCCAAAGCCATGAATAAATGATTACATTTGATAGCAAAAAACATTAAAGACATTATTATTATTGTTATTCCTCCTCTTTGGGCATCTCCAAATTATACACAATATTTACACATCAACTTTGAAAATTCAAGGGCCCCTTCAACTTTGAAAATTCAAGGGCCCCTTCTATAGTAGTAGATAGTCCAAACAGTCAGTTTTTTGGGCGAAAATGTCACAGTAACGCTAATCTTTCCCTGTTTCTCAAGTGTTCATTCTCTATAATGTTGACTAATACAAAACTGTTATGCATGCCATAATAAATAATGTCCAATTCTGAATCTGTTGGTGTCTTATTTGTCATCTTTTGACTTAAAAGGAATTTTACAGCCAATTTTCAATTTAATGTGTTTACAGTGCCCAAACTACGGTGTGGCTGTTTTTTACTGTGGGTGACAAAAAAGGGTGTCTATAAATAAATGATTGCTGACACCTCCTTTTTTGATGTATGTCTTTGGAACCAATATCACCTAGTAGAAAAATAAATGTTATTCAGTTTTGTATAAAATTTAAGCAAGTACACCATGTCTACATATTAAAAAAATGATGGCTTTTCAGTTTTATAGGGTGTTGAAAAGGCCATTTTTTTGTAAGTGTTCAATTTGCTGCAAGTCAGCAAATGAATAAATAATCATAATTAGTGAACTATTAGGAGTAGAGACAAATGAGGTATCACAATGTTCAGAATAGAAAGACCTATAATGGGAAACAGGCACCAGATGTATAAGATCTTCTTGTAAGAACTCATTGGAGTACCTAATAGTAGGCAATATTCTGGCGGGCCCCTATTTTTAGCATTTAATTTTTAGACAGTACTTATTTAACTAAATAAATCATATTTATTCCAAATGGATTTATTATGCCTCTTTGGGCATCTCCAAATTAAACACAATATTTACACATCAACTTCTAAACAAAATTCATAAAAACTTATTCAGATGTACATAAATACAAACATCTACAATTTAGCACAATTCACAGATCAAACTCTCTTAAATCTCATCAGACAAATTCCCTAAATGTTCTTGTACACTAGTGCTATTTTTAACATGACTAGGAAACTCATTCCAAAAATATATTACTCTATTAGAAAAAAAATCTAATTGTTTAGTAGATTTAGTTTTTGCAATCTGTCTTGTCAATAGATTTCCAGTTTGAGGAGAGATATTAATGAATGGTGTGCCATATTAAGAAATTCCATTAATTCTTTTGAATGTCTCAATTACATATCCCACATTCTTCCCACTAGCAAAGTTGTTAAACCCAAGGACTCCAATCTTTCTTTATAACTAAAATCTTTTATTCCATTAATTAGTTGATTAATAGTTAATTAAAGCTCATGGGGGCGGATAAAATTACCTTTCATGTTGAATATAAAATGTTTTTTAAAGAATGATTTATAGTACAAATAGTTAAAAAAAAATCACGGATATATTTGAATTTTCTATGACATGATTTTTGGTTTCGGTGGAAGTGTCCATTGTTTCAAATGGTGGGTAGGAGATATTTTTATCAGAAAAATTAAAATTGTCACTTTTAAGTGGAAGCGTCTGTTGTTACGGACAGAATAATATGGGGTAAATGTTTAAGTTTTCAGCCCTCTAGCTATATTGGCGCAGCCTGTACGTGCAACACATACATAGATAGCCAGCGAGACTCACTTGAAAACTGAAGAAACCTATGTCGACAGTTTTGGTGAGCGTATTGGTTGGCGGTTCTTAATACTGTCTATAATTTTGAGAAAGGTCATTAACATTGAAAGAGTTTTTCTCACAAAATTTTGGATGATTCATTCTATGGCCTTCTTCAGGTGTAATATATAATATCTGTAAGGGAAGAGAGCCTCTTTTTCTGGTCTCTTTATCTTGTATTGCAAAATAAAATGCTGCCAAAAAATGGATTATGGCAGTTACTGACCATAAGTTGCCCTTCTCTGTTCAACAGGGTCACGAGATGGAATTCTTTGTTCAACAAAGAAAGGAACTGAGAATATTTCCATGTTAAAAATTATGGATCAAGCTGTTCTGCACCAATTGTTAAAATAGAATAACTTGTTAACATCAATTGTAGAATGTTTAAATTTTTTGTTTGATACTGTTTTTATTTTGCATTACTGGAGAAAGAGACTCCTTACAGATCTTTACTAATATTTGAGCCCTCGGTTTATTTATTTGTACATGCCTCTTCTTTGGTAAAATTACAAAGCCGATTGACATGACATTTGGCATGGAGAATCAATAAATATAGACTACTTTTTACATTCAAATGGTTCTTCGGACGATTGAACTCCTTTTTGTTATTTGTGTTGTAAGCACAACGTTTAAGGGCTGGGTATCCCTGCTAGTATTACATATTGCAGCCAAAGAATGTTGTAGAATGAATCCGCCAAAATGTGTGAACAACATAAACAACAAGGAGTTCACTTGTCTGAAAAACTCTTAGAATGTGTTAAACCCTGCATAGAATTTGCTTGAAATCAGTCCAGACATCTTGGATAAATGCTTATACAAATAATTCCTTTTGACTTATTATTTTTGACTGGAGATTTGTCTGGCTCAGAAACACGTCTGCTTTCTTCCTTATCCTTCTGAAATCTATCAGTATTGTACAAGAGTAAGTAAATTGTCAGAAATCCATCAGGATGTGAGCTTAGCTCTCTTTATGGGATTTATAATATAAGTATTAATGCTATACTGGTGACAATTGGTAAAGGATATGAGTGATAACGCATCCATTCTTTGGAACAAAAGTCAGTGGAAGCTTTGGATAGATGTCAGTTTTGGAAGAGGTGTTTCTTTAATCAACACTACCCACAACACTGGTTTATTGCTAGGTTTAGGTTATTCATGTGTTCTCATATTTATAGGTATCCGGACTTCGCCCTGTCCTAACCATTCATAGCAGAAACTTGAAACACACACTCCCTTCAATGAGTAGGGGAAATGTTTTGTTTTTTGATAATTCCACCACATAATAGGTTTTTAGAGGAGGGTTCAATATGCAATGTAAGTTTATGCTAGATCTTTTTTAGTGATCACAGCCCAACAAAAGGCGACAGTAGTAACTTATTCATTTCCCTTGGAATGCTAGTTTTTGTTTTCTAATTCCACTTCTCTTAACTGAACCTGGGAAGATGTGACGTGAATATTAAACCAGGTCTGGTTAGTCAGTCAATAGAAACTGTCACGTGATCAACATCTTTTGGCAGCATGCTGTGTTGGGGGTGATCAATGAATAAGTTACTTCTCTCACCTTTTGTTGGGCAGTGATCACTAAAAAAAGACTGAATTTTCAAAAAGCAAGCGGACACAAACTAGTAATCAATTTAGCATAAACTTACATTGCAAATTGAACCCCCCACTAAAAACCTATTATGGAGGGAATTTTCAAAATACAAAAGATTTTTCTAGAAAATAAGGAGTAAATGTTAGAATTTTCAGCCTTCTAGCTCTATTGATGCAGCCTGTATACAGGATACCTAGCCAGCCAGACAGACCAAAAAGCAGAAAAGGTCTGAATTTTTAAAAAAAACCATGTGTGAATGCTTCCGGACACAAATGAAAGGATCATTTTAGAATAAATAAAAGAATTCATCCTGTAACCACTGACCAGTTTATCCCGGTCCTCGTGGCATTTGTCTCAGTGACAGGGACTCAGGATTCTCCCCCCTCAAGTCTCTAGTCACAGGGACTTGGGATCTCCTCACTCCCCCTCTTCTGTCTGCTTACACAGGACCCCACCCTAAAAACGACCATGTGTCATATTTGCTGTCGTGATATTATGGAGAGAATTTTCAAAATACAAAAAAAAGATTTTCTAGAAAATAAGGAGTAAATGTTAGAATTTTCAGCCGAAAGTCTGAATTTTCAACAAAAAAAAACTAGTGTGAATGCTGCCGGACACAAATTACGGGATCATTTTAGCATAAACTTACATTGCAAATTGAACCACCTCTCTAAAAACCTATTCAGACAGGAAATTTTCAGAAAACAAAAACAATGATTTTTCTAGACATAATAAGGCAAATGTTGAAATATTTCGCCATCTATCTTGGTTGTTGCGACACATACACACATAGCCAGCCAGACCCGCTTAAAAACTGAAGAAACCTATGTTGACTGTTTCTAACAACCATTATTTAAAATTTAGTCATCTTTTTCATTCTACTTGAAATAATTTTAGAAAAGCCAAGTCAGATGGTCATCGAAATTCACTGTCTGTTGAATGCCCACGCCAATAGCTATTAACTAGTCAGTGTTTCAATGTGCCCTTGTGTCAGATGAGTTAATTACAGAGGTGACTTATCCAAAAACATGGTATTTTTTTGTAAGACCTGTGGTTAAAAACAATCCACATATATATCCAAGCATTTATTCCGCACAACAAACATTTATTTTTAAACCTAATCTTCTTCCTTGTCAATGCACTTAATTCAGTGGTGAATATTTATCACTTAAATCAAACATTATACAGTGAAATTCAGCTAATAACTATGTATCAGGCTACAGACTTATTGATCTTTGCTACCTGTGCTTTGGTTTGTTTGGAGTGGTCTAATCTAACAGGTATTGGCTTGAAAGTGTGACTTTCACCTGAGGCTGCGACTTTTGGCTTTCATAATTAATCACTGCTACACACAACACTGGTTTATTGCTGGGTTTAGGTTATTCATATGTTCTGACATTTATATGTACCTATCTATAAATCCGGACTTTGCCCAGCCCTAACCGTCCATAGTAGAATCTTGAAATTTTGTACATACACTCCCCTCAATAAGTAGGGAAAATGGGAAAATCTTTTTTGTTTTTTGAAAATTCCCGTCATAATAGGCTTTTAGAGGGGTGTTCAATATGCAATGTAAGTTTATGCTAAATTGGGAACTAGTCTATGCCCGCTTGTTTTATGAAAATTCAGACATTTTTTTTAGTGATCACAGCCTAACTTATTCATTGATCACCTCTTTTCCCAACTTTTTAATTGCTCACCCCCAACGCAGCATATATGGGTGGTAGTGGTTCATAATTTCCCTTGGAATGCTAGTCATTTTTATTGCCATTATTGCCTAGTTAATAAAATAAATTTGCTTCACCTTATGATAATGATAAGTCGTAACTTATTCATTGATCACCCCTTTTTCCAACTTTTTAATTGCTCACCCCCAGCACAGCATATATGGGTGGCAGTGATTCATAATTTCCATTGGAATGCAAGTTGACCTTGCATTTCTCTGATTAATATTTCCTTGTTTCATTTCTCATTTCAGTTGGTTGATGCCAGATGTAACTCGACAAATGGCTGAGAAGATGCTACTATCAAAGAGCAACAACGTATACATTAACTCCGATGGAGCATTCCTTGTGAGGAGAGGGCGACAAGAGGGAGAACATAGTTTGTCCGTGAAGTAAGTCTCTTCACATTTCTTCGGTCCATCATGGAACCGCATTTTTCATTTGTGTTCTGCCTGATTATTAAATATTTTCACTAAAGAAGTCTCGAACACATTGTTAGTACAGGTGTATCCCTCGTTATAAAGCGGGTGTTGGGGTCCAAGAAAGCCAACCTCGTTTATAAGCAAGCCGCAATAACTAGGGTTAATATTTAGCTATTTTTTAAAGCTAGATCTAGCTGTTTTTATAAAGCTAGATCTAGCTGTTTTTATAAAACTAGATCTAGCCGTTTTTGTTATAAAGCTAGATCTAGCTGTTTTTTTTTATAAAGCTAGATTAATATTTCAGTGTCCACCACTCAGTCCCGTTATATCACGGGAGGCCTGTATAAATACTATCTATTTGTGTTTTTGCCTCCTTTTTGTACATACTTTTTAAACAGAGTATGTGTTTTAAAAATGGACTACTTAGAGCAGTGCTTCTCAGACTGAGTGCCACAACTATCACTCAAGGTAAAAGGTAAAGTGTTCCATCTCTTGAGAGACAACTCCCAATGGAGGCTGGTGACAAAGACCCGGTTTCTGTTGCATGTGTCAGCTTAGTGATCCTTGCAAGTCTCAAGTCTGGTCAAGATCAAGACTTTATTCCTACAAGTGTTTATGACTGCAGGATGCAAGTCCACCGAAGGGATACCTCCACCCTAATCACACAGCTTAGAGTGTACTCAATTAGCCGCTGAGTGCAAGTACAGGGGGAAATTTGTCCTAATGAAGAGTTTTCCACACTCTTCGCTCATACTGGAAATCGAACCCGGGACCGTCTGTAAATAATATAATAGATAAATTATCTTATTATAATTCACCAAATGTCCGTCTGAAAATAAATGCCTAAATCACATAGGGGCAACAATAAGCCGGTGGACCAGATTTGGTCAGAGGCACCATTTTTTGTGGCCTGCTGCCAATCTAATCATTGATTTAAAATCTTATACAATTCTTCTCAGAAAGTCAATTTTATAATTTATATTTTAAAATTACAATTGTTTTGGCTTCACAAATCAGTAATATAATAATTGTAATTCATGTTTGTCTAAAATAGAAATTAAATATGCTTTCTGTAATATGATCTACATTTTTAAGTGAATGTCTGACCCGAATAAAGATGAGAAATGTCTTGTGTGGCCCGCTTGATCAAAAAGGTCGCCCATGCCTGGCCTAGATACTAGATATAAATCTAGATAACTATAAATGAAGTCTAGATGATTCTGGATTTCATGAAATTTCTTAGTTTTTTTTTCTTCTCACAAACTGAAAAGATTTTTTCTAGGCAATTGGGAACACTCACTAAGTGAAATTTCATTATAAGCGTCCTTCGCTATGAGAGGGACCACAGGTTTTTATTATATTATCTGAAATCAAAGCTTTTTAGACATTTTTCCTTTGAAAAACTGAAATTTATAACGATTGTAAAAAATGACAGCTGCTGGTCTTTTTTGATTTAGAATATTTTTAGGAAAGAAGAAAGTCGTTTCCAAAATTTTAATTACAATATTCAAATGTCTTTGCTTTAAAGAGGAACTGCTGTATTTGTTTTGATTCTAATATTATATCTCTTGTGTTGGCTCATGCCTCACTTGTGACAATCACAGGAGGACATTGCACAGGTTGATAAGTGGAGATCAGCTTGTACACACCTAGTCCGCTCTTTAGACTTGGTGCCCCAACACAGTAACTCGGCTGGCCAAAGTGGTTGCCAAGCTGTAGGTTTTTTGTTGGAGTATCCTTCACTTAGATAGGCCTTCTTACAGGTTTAAAGGGCTCCATCTGCCCTACTATTTCCCCCATGGCTGTTCGTCCATTACATTTTTCGTGCTGTTAACAGTTGTTAACAGTTGGGCCACTCCACACCTAGAACAGCTATCAAGATAAAAACTTGTATCCCTCAGTTTAACAATGTCCTTAAAGATAAAGGTCTATTAGATTTTTAAAAAAATATTCACGTGATTATCAACATATTTTTAACATCGAGCAGGCGATGTTTATTTGTACTCCATTTTTAACATCGCCCGCTCAATGTTAAAAAAACAGGACAAATAAAATAAATTAAAATTTTTTTTATTTCCATACAAATATTTAATGTTTCGCTCACTCGATGTTAAACACGGTGCACAAATAAAATCAATTTAAAAATTACATTTATTCGAATCCTTTACGGGATGTTTTCTTTCAAGGGGAGATAATCATTCATTTTAAAAACGGGACTTACCTCCATTTTACATGCCTATTGTTGGACATTACCAGCTAAACCCTTGGTTCTCAGACTTTTTTGCCGGTGCTCCCCTTCTCAACTTTGGACAAAATCTAGACCCCAGACCTAACTCAGACAATTAAAATACAATTATGCAGGTATTTCTGCGCACTTTGGACACCCCATTTTAAAACGTAAATTAAAATTTAAAAACTGTTGTTTGTAAGTTTTTTCTTGTTTTTGTTAGAAAAATAAAGTCCAAATATGTGTGGAAAAAAGAAGAAAAAAAATTCAATGTAAAATTGCGCTCTTAAAAGTCAATTTTAAGTTTTAAACTATAATTTCCGCCATTTTGTTTTAAAAAAATTCAAAGTCTGTAATTTAAAAAGATTTTAAAAATA
>VCCN01001509.1:201068-211544 GCA_006491835.1 Architeuthis dux
TGTACTGCTTAGTTTTTATTAGCGTTAAAGCTGAAAATCCAGTATGCTGTCAGAAATGAAAGTAGAATCTTCACGCAAGGGTTTGAAACTTTGAATCGCTGACCATCTTTAACCAAAAGTCCAAATACTTTGAAGATTCAAACACTGGCTTAAGAGTCAAGTCGTTATTTAAATCAATAAAGTCCTAAAGAATAAGGAACAGACTGAGTACTGGCTGTAAATGGAGACACAATGCACTCGTATTTAGTGTCCTCAGTCTCGTCACCAAAGTTGAAGCTCAGTTGCTGCAAATGCTTTTGTATCACATCCCTCTCAGCCTTGGTAACTCCCTCTCCAGTCTCATCATTGTCAATAAATACTTTTAAGGTGGGGAAAACCTCAAAATCACCTCTTAGTAATTTTGCATGCCACAGCGAAAGATTTTCTTAGAAAGTGTGTACGGCAGACGTACTGTGGAATTAACAAAAAATAGAAGGCTGTCAGCGTCTTTAGCGCAGATGTGTAATTCAGAAAAAGTAGCTTCACCATTCATGATTCTTGGCAGCTGCTTTCCTTAACCCATAAGAACCCAGATCCATTTCTACTTGAAGGAACATTATGTAGGATTCTGACTGCACCAGGATATTCAATAGATGTCACTTAGCACACTTCATGAGTTAAAATCAAGGATAAAATATAATATTATATAAGATTAAATTGTATGTGACACTGGTGTCACAGTGGGTTCTTATGGGTTAAAAAAAAATTCTCATTCATTCAGCTTTTCCAGACCCCCTAGATATCCTTTCAGCCCCGCCCCAAGAATTCTCATTCATTCAGCTTTTCCAGGACCCCCCCTAGATATCCTTTCAGCCCCCACCCCCCAAAAAGAATTCTCATTCATTCAGCTTTTCCAGACCCCTAGATATCCTTTCAGCCCCCCCCCCCCACCATTTTAATGACACACTCATTCTAATGGCACCATTTTAATGACACGCTCGTTCTAACAGCTCCATTTTAATGACACACATTCTAATGGCACCATTTTAATGACACACTCGTTCTAACAGCTCCATTTAATGACACACTCGTTCTAACGGCACATTTGATTTTATAATTTTGCAAGACTATTGCCAGAGATTAGTTCGCAGCAACGGCACATAAGGATTTCAGTGCATTATTTCAAAAACTAAAATAAATAAACCCTTAAAATAATGCTGCCTAAAGTAACACAGACAGCGAAAGGGTAATAAAAAGTCATTTTTGTCTCTACTTTTTGGTTTCGCATTATTAATACACTTTGTATAAAATCCACCAGTTAAAACAGCAAATCCCTGAGGGTACCATAATAACAGAGGAGTCTACTATATATCTACTATATGATTAGATAAGCAACACCAAGAGGCTATATTTAATGTAGGGATATTCAAAATATCACTTCAGCTTATATACACTAAAGTTCTTTTTCTCATTAAACTTTTCACAATATTTTCTTCATGAGTTTTTGGATGTGTACATATACCTAACTATTTGTTTCAGCATTTATATACCTGCAATGAGCTTACCAGTTTGTTTTTTTTTACTTTTTAACACTATCTAAAAATTTCTTACCTTTATTGATGTTGTCAACACAACGTTTCGGCTGATCCATTTTTCAGCCTTCTTAGTTGTATAATTCAAGTAAATCGGCAAACCATTGTTCTTCATGTGAAGAAACTGGGCAAACCTTTTTTCTGGTTTGCCCAGTTTCTTGGATTATACACCTTATGAGGGCTGAAGAATGGATCAGCCGAAATGTTGTGTTGAGAATATCAAAAAAGGTAAGAAGAGATTTGATTGTCCGAATACAAGTTGGAATGTTACAGGATTCTCCCCATTCTGGAAAATAGTTGCCCAATTTTCCAGTCCTGGAAAACACATGGAAAATGAGAAAATAAGTAAAATGTCCTGGAAAATCTTGTGTTGTTTTGGAAAATTCTTTAGATAACGAGGTATTGGTCAATGAAGTTCAGTGCCCAAAATCACATGGACTGTGAGATTTTCAGGAAGTTTTGTTGCATAGGAATGTAAATTTTAAAATCTTATATAGGAAAAAATGTTTTATTTGTACAGTATGATTATTTTATATGGCACTAATTTTTTTCGTATTATGTTCATTATCAAGTCCAACTATAAATTTGCCTGGAGATTACCAAAAACATTTGCATAAGAATAAAAAGATTATAATTATTTAGACTTATTTGGCATTACTTTATTGCCAAAAACTATATTTTATCATCTCAGACTGCTACAATGCAAAGAATTTGGGTCCTGAGATGCTAAGAAATTCAAAATATTATGGGACCCCATTACAGCACCCCCAACCCCACCAGCTTCATTTATTTTGGTTACCTCTTGGCCTCCTCAAACATCTTCCCCTTCTTTCTGCCCTGTTTATACATTATTTCACATAGAAAATTTATTAATTTTGCTTTGGGTTTAATTGAATTAATTTTTAGTGTATTATTCTCATTATTTTACATAAGGGGCTACATGTTATATCACCCATTGCCTTGCTTTGATTTCTTTTTTTCCATAATAATATAACATTTTTTAAAACTTGCTGTTTTGCAGTAATGTTTTTTGTGCACTGTCTTAAATAGTAATTAAGTTCTGTTTTTATTATAAAAGTCCAAATATAACTTTGACTTGAAAAGTAAATGTTGCCCGCCGCTCTATTGGTAGTCGTGAAATTGCACTTTGACACAAAAAGGTTGGGGACCCCTGAGCTAGATCATCACTGGAAAAGTCCTGGAAAATGATCTTTAGAAAAGAGTGGGAACCCTGTGTTGACTCTTAAATTCATGGACCGCTTGTATTGACAGTGGAACTCTTCAATGAATAGAATAAAAACTAATGGAACTCTTTTGTGAATAGAATAGACATTCTTTTAAAAATCCACCTAATGGTCAGATGGGGATAATTTAAATCAGGAGTTATTTCCCATCATAGATATTATGAATTTAAGTGTTAAGTAACATAAAGAGAACAAGCTCAATTGTAATTGAACATCTTTTCGATATACATCACCTTGTGATACACCCGCCCAGTCTTTTTTTAAAGAATTTTATAGAATAGAAAGGAAAAAAAAAAAAAAGATTCACCCAATGGTTAAAGGTGGATAATTTCAATCAGGAATTATTTCCCTTCATAAATCTTATGAATTTAAAAGTTAATAACTATTCCTCTAAGTTATAGATGATGTTATGTACAGTTGTTGAGATTCATTTCATTTTCTTTCCAGATACTTAAACGAGGTCCAGCATTTCAAAATCTACAAACAAAATGACGGCTATTTTATATGGGATTCTGAGAAGTTCCCAACACTGTCTTTACTTGTGAAACATTACAAAACTGCTTCTGTCAGCAAAAGCCATCATATTCTCCTCCAGGATATGGTCAAGGAAAAAAGGGTGAGTCAACTTATTTTATTATTAGATGAAGTATATATACTATTATTAACCAATGTTTCCTCTAATTTTTAGTAGTCAGTCTGTGTAGGATAATGCTGATGTACATGTTCTGCTGACATGAGACGTCTCGTTCCAGGGCTGCAGATTTACTGAAGAGATGGATATATGGAGGGAAATAAAACGTTTTGGTCCATACCAGAAAAAACACTCTCCTACGTGGCTGGATAGAAAGACAACAAAATTCATTATTTCATTTTATTCCTGTTGATAGCTTCGATTCTGGGCCAGTTCGCGGATCACTAAGGGGCATTGAATTCTGTTTCAGTTAAAATTCTAACGACTCTCTACCTAACCCTGGCGGATAGGGAGATGCTGTTGACCCGTTTGTCTGTCCAACTGATTAACCTCCGCCCGATTTGAATCGATGACCTAAAATCCCAGCAAAGCTGATTGGTCGGATGTATTCCCTTTGTTTCCATTGGTCCGCCGTTTGACGTATTTTCTAGCCATGGGAACATGATATGGCGTTTTGGTCACGTACCAATACTATCTCTCCAAAACGTTTGAACACACAACCAGAGTGTATTTCATTACATGTGCACAAAAATCTAATATTGTGCAAATTTGTTTCCTGTGACAAAAGTATGTGTGCACTTTTGAATTCGACATAGTGAATCAATATTTTTTCAATAAAAACTCAGTAAGCTATCTACAGAAATTGAAATTTTTGTGCACACATTAATTTCCTGGGTGCACTGGTTGCAAAACGTGCAAAAACAATGATAGTAACCCAATACAAGCTGCCTTGATTTATGCCAATTACCATATAACTCTGGTTTGAAATTTGCCCAATTTTTTAATCACTGCTACCAACAACACTGGTTTAAATACTGTTGCTGGGTTTAGGTTATTCATGTGTTCAGACATTTATATGTATCTATCTATGTATCCGGACTTCCCCAGTACTAACGGTTCATAATTGAAACTTGAAATGTTGCACACAGTCTCACCTCAATCAGTAGGGAACATTTTTTTTTTTTTTTTTTTTTTTTTTTTTTTTTTAAATTGCCTCCCAAATATTTTTAGAGAAGGGTTCAATTTACAATGTAAGTTTATGCCAAATGGATCCCTTGGTTTGTGTCTAGCAGCATTCTCGCTTTTTAAAAAAAAATTTGGACTTTTTAGCTATCACTACCCACCACCACTGTTTAATTTACAAGCTAAAAAGAAGCATATATAGGTAGCGGTGATTCATCATTTCCCTTGGGATACCAGTGTTCTTTTCTTTTTTTTAGCAATTCAGGTAGTACTTTATTAATAAAGTTATTTAATTATTTTACACACTAAAATAAGAAATTAATATTTTTTAAATTTTAATTATGTTTTTAAAATAAGGTGATGATTTCTTGGTGAAAGTTTTTGGGCATACTGAAAATTACCAGTTTTATAAATGGTGATATAGATCGCAGATAAACTATTATTTGAACATTTTTGTTTAAAAAAACAAAAAAGATCAATCAACAAACATTTTGATAAAAAGGCATCTCAATGAAACGTTTCGGTGAATCGTTTTGATGAAAAGTTGTTGTATACCATTTTACACTGTTCTGTCGCCATTGGTCGTCTCGTTGTGGGTTGCTCATGTGCGGGAGGGAAATCGTGAACTTGGACAATAAAAAAGGATGACTTGAAAAACTAGTGGTAAAAGTATGAGGCATATTTTTATTTCATAGCATACATTTCGTCA
Source organism: Architeuthis dux (assembly GCA_006491835.1). Classification (NCBI taxonomy): domain Eukaryota; kingdom Metazoa; phylum Mollusca; class Cephalopoda; order Oegopsida; family Architeuthidae; genus Architeuthis; species Architeuthis dux. The sequence continues at coordinate 206,247 of VCCN01001509.1, forward strand.
GCTGGAGAATGAAGAGTGGGAGAGAGATATGGAGAACCGTCAGTCTGTCCCCAACCTCCGCTGATGTCTGTTTCTGCTTGGGTCCTGTTCTGAGTTCAGAGTTTCTCTGTCTCTTAGCTTCATTTATCAAATTTGAACGCCCATGCTGAGGTCGTTTCCAGTTTCCACAACCTGTTTTTTGGACATCTACGCATATGCTAAGGTGACCGGGTCACTTCCATTTCCACACCGGTTTTTTACCCTAAAATGACCTTTTTATGGCAGTATATCATAACAAGGGCATTTCGATGAAACGTTTTGATAAAAAGTAGGGTCTTTGGGGGATCTTGGGTGAGATAGCCTGACAGAGCTCATCTCTCTTCAGGCTACCTCAATCCTACTCTTTATGCTGAGTGCTTAGCAGAGAAGCACTGAGTACCATTTTTAAAGTAGTTTGTCCAACTGATTAACCTCCGCCCGATTTGAATCGATGTCCTAAAAAAACCTGGCAAAGCTGATTGGTCGGATGTATTCCCTTTGTTTCCATTGGTCGGCCGTTTTACGTATTTTCTAGCCATGGGAACATGATATGGCATTTTGGTCACGTACCAATACTATCTCCCCAAAATGTTTGAACACACAACCTGAGTGTATTTCATTACATGTGCTCAAAAATCTAATGTTGTGCAAATTTGTTTCCTGTGACAAAAGTATGTGCACACTTTTGAATTCGACATAGTGAATCAATATTAAAAGTTGGGTCTTTGGGTGATCTTGGGTGAGATAGCCTGACGGAGCTCATCTCTCTTCAGGCTACCTCAATCCTACTCTTTATGCTGAGTACTTAGCAGAGAAGCACTGAGTACCATTTTTAAAGTAGTTTGACAGAATTTAGACCAGAGATTTCTGATTTTCGTATATAACTTTTCAATGACCAATCTTTTTTGTATCTGTTGTATTAGAAACCATCAACCAAAACTGTCACCATAGGTTTCTTCAGTTTTCAAGTTGGTTTTGCTGGCTATGTATGATGTGTACAGGCTGCATCTATGGAGCTAGAGGACTGAAAATTTCAACATGTTACTCCTTATTATGTATAGAAAAGACTTCTCCCTCCAAATAAGTTTTTAGTAGGGGTGTTCAATTTGTAATGTAAGTTTATGCTAAATTAATCACTAGTTTGTGTCTGGTAGCATTCACGCTTCTTTTTTGAAAATTCAGACATTTTTAGCCCAACAGAATGCAAGAGAAGTAACTTATTCATTGTTCAACCCTTTTTACAATTTTTTAATTGAACGCCCCCAAACACAGCATGCTGCCAAAAGACGTTGGTCACATGACTGTTTCTATCAAGTGACTAACCAGACCTGTTGGTAATAAACTATGGTCTTAAATTCAGTCAATTTTGATGGTGTATAAGGATGTTAAAATGAACTTATTGAAATGTAACAATATTTTTTTGAACTCCCTGTACATAAATGTAATCTTTGTTGTTATGAGTTGATCATCACACGTTTCCGCTTTTTGTTTTAACAGGTGAGAGCGAGGGCATCATATGACTTTACAGGCCGAGGTAATGATGAGCTCAGTTTTAGGAAAGGTGACATACTCAATATCACTGACCGGCAGGATTCCGATTGGTGGACTGCTCAAATTGGCAATGGCCCGTCTGGTCTCATCCCAGCAACTTACGTTGAGCTTTTGTAACTTCTGACACCATCTTATCTCCGACACCTCCACCAATATTAAAAAGCAACCAATTACCATTACTACTAATACTCACGCTAAAGAAAGAAAGAAATGGGGGAAAAAATAAACAAAAGGAAAAAAATCAAATGGTTAAAAGAAAAAGAAAAAAGAAAAAAAAAAGGAAAAGTTGTCTTGCTTCATATAGAATGTTTGGTCATTTTTGTCATTCAACACTTAATGGTCACCCGCTGGACAGACAGACAAACAGACTGACACCAGGACATGAAGAACACATCTCTCCCACTATCACCACCACCACTAACTGTCCTCCATTATACTACCTCTGTCCCATAATAGTTGTTACAGTTGCATATACATTTCATACACTAAATGTAACAACAATTATGGGACACAGCTAGTATTGACAAAAGCATTTAATACTACCTCTGTCCCATAATAGTTGTACATTTGCATATACATTTCATACACTAAATGTAACTATTATGGGACACAGGTAGTATTGACAAAAACATTTAATACTACCTCTGTCCCATAATAGTTGTTACATTTGCATATACATTTCATACACTAAATGTAACAACTAATTATGGGACACAGGAGGTGTATTGACAAAAGCATTTAATACTACTTCTGTCCCATAATGTGTTACATTTGCATATACATTTCATACACTAAATGTTACAGCACTTATGGGACACAGGTAGTACTCTCTGACTGAAATGACCAACATTACTATGTTTTATTAGCAGGACTTGAGCTTCTGAAGACCTTGTTTATTTTGGTAATATCTGCTGCAGTCACTTTAACCATCACCATGACAACCATGAACACTAACACAACAGCAACAAAAAAAAAAATACTAAAACAAAAAAACTGTAAGATTAAAAAATGTAACCCACCCAAAAGAAAAGAAAGAAATTGGCTGCTGAATTATGGAAGAAAAAAACAACAATAATACATAAATACACAAATATTTCTCTGGGCTTTTCCAGTAGAAAATAACTGATTTAAAAAAAATAAAAATTAAAAAAAAAAAAATTTAAAAAAGTGAAGTTTTTAAAAAAGGAAATTATGATTAAAATTTTTTTTTAATTCAAAAAGAATGATGACGGTTTTTTTTTTTTTTTTTTCCTTTTTCTCCTCTAGCCTTTTTTTATTTTCATCTTATTTTCCCTTCAATATAACTGATGGTCCACCATTCATCTTATTTTCCCTTCAGTATAACTGATGGTCCACCATTCATCTTATTTTCCCTTCAATATAACTGATGGTCCACCTTTCATCTTATTTTCCAATTAGAGTTTGGGCTCAACCTCATGTTGAATTATGATTAAATCACTACTGACGATGCTAAAAACATTCAAACCTTTCTTTGTATTGATGACCCATAATGATGAAAGAAAAGAATACCACATTAGCCCCAAACTATACATTTCAAAGAGAAAGAAGTGTCACAGTGTCACAGCAAGATTGTGAAACTAATGATTTCGTTAAATCCCTCGGGATTTTATGAAATCCCTGAACATTTCAATAATTTCATGAAATCCCTACTTTCCCAATCAGTGTAGTAATGGTGAACAAGCTTATTACTGTAATGAGTTTGAATCTCACTGGGTGCACCACTTATTGTGGCCTTGTGTCAAACTAAGCTAAACTCGGTATGCTCCGCTTCGGTATTTACATACAGCAGATTTGGCCAGAAGGGGAGATAATCCAAGCTTTATCTCGGAGAACTACCCAAACACAGGCGTTGGAATAGCGTTGAATTTTGGAATGGACAGAGTCTGGAGGCAAAAGTTCCAAACCAGCCTCTTGAGGTGCTGGTTTTGAACTTTTGCGTCCAGACTCTATTCCAATGCCTGTGTTGGGTAAGTCTCTGAGATTAAAGCTTGGATTATCTCCCTTTTGGTCAAATTTGGCAAACCCTGATTTACAGTGTATATACAGGCTAGTTTGACACAAGGCCACAGTAGTTGGGCACCAACTGAGGATTGAACTAATTACAGTAGTAATGGTCAGCATCACAAGCTCGTTAACCATTACTCCACTGATTGTGAAACTAGGGAGTCTATGAAATTACTGAAAATTAATGGATTTCACAAAATCCGTAGGCATTTCATGAAGTCCCTTGTTTTCCCAATTTTAATGTAACAGATGCAATTATATGTATATACTCTCCTACAGATACATGGTACATTGAATTGATGGCAAAGTAGCACGACATAACCGTCAAAAATGGATTTGACCGATCACTGTTAAAAAAGCTAACATATTTTTTACTTTCGTACTAATCTGGCACGGCAATGACTGTTTGTAAAAAAACGATTATTTTATTTTTTAATAAATCAAGTATTGTAAACCATTTTTATTAATTTTTGACTACTATTTACCTTCATCTTAATTTTTAGTATTTTTTTTTTAATCACAATGTGTAAAATGGTTTACAATGAACGAATAAAAATAGCTTTTTTACTAAAACTAAGTTGAATTATAATTAAAAAAAACAATTGAAGGTAAATAGTTAAAAATTAATAAAAATGATTTACAATACTTCATCTAAATAAAAATTAAAAAGTAAAATAATCGATCGCTTTTTTACTAAAACCAAAACAATAAACATTGCTGTGGCAGCATTTCTGAAATTGTGATTAAACAAACTAAAAATAACAATGAATGCAAATAGTAGTCAAAAATGGTTTACAGTAAACGAAATAAAATGTGCCGGCCTTACTAAATTGTGATTAAATAAACTAAAAATAACAATGAATGCAAATAGTAGTCAAAAATTAATAAAAATGGTTTACAATACTTGATGTAATAAAAAAAAATAAAAAATGAAATAATCGTTTTTGACTAAAACTCAAACAGTCATTGCTGTGTCAGCTTAGTGTCAAAAGTTTTAAAAAATGTCAGTATTTTTAGCGGTGATCAGTCAAATCAGTCCTTATGATGTGATCCATTTCTGACGTGTAAATCAATCTACTTTGCCGAATTGACAAACTGTTTCTCGTCCACTTTGTAAGATGAAGGGCAAAGTAATTAAGAGATTTAAACGATTTGACGTTTCCCCTCGACCCCCCCCATCCTAAAAACAAGTGTTTAAAGAACATCAGAAATAAAGCCTCCCCTGAAGTTGTGGTCCCCCCCCCCTATCTTCCATCACTTATTTTAAAATTTACAACGCAGGGTTTGTTACCTCCGCATGAAGGATATATTCAAATATTGCAATATGTGTGCCTGCCTGCACTTTTTTGAATGCATTTGTTTTTTTTTATGTTAATGTGTGCAATGTGAGAAATCTGTACAAATTAGTTGATTTAAATGTCCAAAGATAATGACAATGACAATAACATTACATATATATATGTCGATACTATTGTTCGGAGATCCTCATCTTGGTTGTCATTTCCACAACGTTTCGGCCGATGTACCCTCCGGCCTTCAGGTGTCAAGTTTTGTCGGTCACTTACCGGAACTATTTGATCCACGGGGGTATACTGTCCTCATTCCACTATCCATGTCCTAGAAATTATTTTGTGGTTATTTTTTTTTGCCTGGGATTGAACCCTCAACAGTCAGACGCTTTAGTTATCTAGGCCACCGTCCCAA
>VCCN01001528.1:12566-30448 GCA_006491835.1 Architeuthis dux
CTCTCTCTCTCTCTCTCTCTCTCACACACACACACAAATAAAGAAATATTGTTTTTCATGAGTAAGACATTGATGAATGAATGAATAGAGCTAAGAGAAAAATAATTAGAAATACTGCATCATTGACAAAGACATATCAAAGTAGCATAGATTTCACAAGTTGTTACAATGGATGTAAGATGTAAAAAAATTTCTTTTTAAATTCTACATAGCTGTCTTTAAATTCAAACCCAAGTTTAAAGATATAACATCTTTGCCAGAAGAACTACAATACCTAACCCTAACAGATGGTTTTAGCTGTTGATATGTTGTGGGAGTGATAGATTGTTATGAAAGTAATGCCAGAGATGAATGATTTTCATAGCAGTAAAAGTTATCTTTTTCAGTAGTAGTATTATAGTCAGTATATTAGCACTATATGTGGCAGTAGTAATAAGTGTACTGGTGGCAGTATTAGGTAGTACTTTTGAGTAGTTGCAGATAGCAGTAAGAGTAGCAGTGAGAGTTGTGAAATGACCAACCTCTAGATATATGGATTACAAACTTGTAATAAAAATTGTCTTTTTAACAACTATCAGTAAAATTAAGATTGATGAATCAATTCAGAGTGGAAGAAAAATGTATTTTTCTTAGTAATATCTTTCTTCAAATCCTTAAAGTTGATTTCACTAGAAATTGTTAAGAATGAATTTTATTACACGTTTGTTCATCTGTACATTTAGGATCATCCATTAGCCTCTCTGTAATGGGAAGGAGGTGGGTTACAGCAGCAAGAAAGTATTAAAGAATGAGCTTTTATTTTCCCAGCATGCCACAGCTGATCTGCTCCCATTGCTGTTAGTTTTGTCACTAGAATTAGAAGAGCATAATCAGCAGCAGCATCTTGATAATGGTTGCTGCCACTGTTGGTAAAGGATGAAGAGAATAAATGAGGATAGTAGTAGTAGTAGTAATAATAAATAATATAGCTATTAATACTACTGCTAAAGTTCTTATGATTAAGATTTTTTTCTTCTTTTTTGCTTGCTTTTTATCCACCCACATACAAGTTCTTGAAAGTAAGGATAGCAAAGATGAAGTGTATAAAAAGGAAAGAATGATGAAGGAAGAAGATGCTTTGATTTTGATGGGAAATATAACATGCAAAGAGAAAGAGAGGAAGGAATGATGCTGTGAAGGTGAAATCAAAAGAGGAGTGGTGCCTTTGCTTTCTAAGTACATAAAGTTGGTTGATAAGTAAACAGATACAGGACAGGCCTGACATTTTTATCCAATATCTTCCTATCTGGAAGAGAATGTGTATATGAGTGTTCATTATAGAAAGTAAAAAAGCACAAAATAAAAACTGCTATATATTTTTTAGGCTTATAAAAGGAAAGAGAAAAAAGATGGGAAGGAAACATCAAACACCATATTTAGTGATCTATAGATTTATTTTCTCAGATATTGCTTTAAATATAGGGAGGATTATAAGTTACAAATGATTATGATAAACTCATGATATTGATGTTGTCAATGGTCTTATAGTTTGTGCAGGTTTTAGGAATAATAAAACTTATTCAAGCAATTCCTATTTTATTTTAGCAAGACCCATATATCCCATGTACAATCATAACACAGCAGTGCTTTCCCAGTATATAGAGAGTCCAATTAACTTATTGTAACCTCAGTTTACATGATGAAAAACTTTAAATCCCAAATTGAAATACTTCATTAGGTGAAGTGCAAGAGAAATAAATATATATATATAAACAAGTCTAAAAAAAAGCATTTAGAATTAGAATGGAGTCCAAGAGACAGACATTGAGTGGAAGAGAGTTTTTGGATGAGTGTATAGTGGCTCAAGGCTCATGAATTAAATAAATGATGAGCACAAGATGAGTTTCAAAATCCAACAGTAAGAGAGTGTAATGAGAGTTTTGTGGAAAAGTTCACTGAGATGTCATGGAGTACTTTGTAAATTAATCATAGAATTTTATAATTCATACCTTGTTATATAGGAAGCCATCTAAACTTGTGTATATATAAGTGGAAGGTTTCATACCATCTGTTTGTCTGTCACACCATAGAAACCACCTAAACATGGGTGCAGCCCAACCAAATTTGGCATGCATACTCAATGGACCTAGGGGAGGACTTTAAAGTAAAGAATTTTGAGAAAAACATTTTATTAAAGATTTGAGACGAGCAGGGTTCTTATTTACAATGTAACTATAATGCTAAACTGAACCCTTATTTTCCGTTCAATATACATATATACATATACATATCTTCTTATTTTATATGTTTATATATAATTCTTTAAGTGATGGGAAACTTTTTTTCCCCGTTTAGGGGTCAAAGTGATGGGAAACATTTTTTTCACTTAAGGGGTGAAAAGTAAAAGGAAACTTTTTCCTGCCCTTTAAGGGGTCCAAATTGAAGGGAAACTTTACCCTCTTTAAGGGTTGAACTTAAATCAGAGGAATTTTTTATCCTTTAAGGAGTCAAAAGTGAAGAGAAACGTTTTTTCCCTTTAAGGGGTCAACAGTGAAGGGAAACCTTTTTCACTCTTTAAGTGGTCAAAAGTGAAGTTAAATTTTTTGAACCTTTAAGGGATCAAAAGTGAAGGGAAACTGTATTTTACAAGTGTTGTATAGCGGGGTGAATGTCCTGGACTTGGATAGAAAGGAAACTTAAAGACTTGCTTGTAAAAATATCTGGACATATTTTTATTTCAGAGTATACATCTTTATCAGCCGGAGAGTGAAGAGTGGGAGAGAGATAAGGAGAACCGTCAGTCTGTTCCCAACAAGGACAGCGGTCTCGGGCCTTCCGGCTCCGCTGATGTTTGTCTCTTCTTTGAGTGTCAATATTTCTGTCCACCCTGTCTGCTTTATAGTTTCTCGAACGCCTACACAGGTGTCATTTCCGGTCGCCAATATCCTGTTTTGGACACCAACGCAATATACCTATTTCCTATGGTGACCGGGGTCACTTACATTTCCGCACAGGTGTCTGACCCTGGAATAATCTTTTCGTCACAGGATATCATAACATTCCTCCTCTCCATATTTTTCAAAATATACAGCTGTGGATATTTTTCCAGCATCTCTCTCTATCTCCCTCTCTGACTCTCCACAAGAGAAAAAACAACAACACAGAAAAAAAACAGTCCTCACCCATGATCAATTTTAAACAAAAATAAAATCAGGTTCGGAAAAAAATTGATTAAATAAAAATCGGTACATTAGTTTTTTTCTTTTATCACTTTCTTACATTCTAAACTTATTCTTCAACCATCCTTTTTTCCACAACTTAAATATATGTGTAATTTTGCTACTACAAGCGCAAGACCTCCCTCTGTGCCCATACTAAAAAAGAAACTCCTAGATTTTCTTCCATGATCCATATCCTCACAGGGCTATCCTCTTGCCCTAAAATCCCATGTTAGTCCTTTTATGCTCTGCTAGCCTCAACACCAAATAACATCTTATGTCCCCAGACAGGTAGTTCTACTAGAATCTACAAGTGAATTCGCTCCCTACATTTCTTTGGGCTCTCTTGAACTTTGTGTCAGCGCATGACTTCAAGATTGCGCTCCCAGTATTTGACTGAACGCCAAAAACTTCTCAAAAATTCCACTAAAAATATTAGCACAGAAAAAACAATCTTGCCCCTGCAGCAAACAAACACATCATATCACTCATTAATTGTATTATTTTAATACTTTATAGTTTAATTTTCTCAGGATTTGATTTTATTTCTCTTAACATCGGTTTCTACAATTTTATTTTTAATTCAACTTATCTCCTCATACCATCTTTCAATATTCACATATAACTCTGATATGTATATATGTCTATATTTTTAAAATCACCTTTAATTTAGAAACTCTCACCTCTGAAATGCAAACTGCAAAAATTTCACCTAGCACTCAATTAATACCCCATATCCCAAACAGGGTCCTTTCTTTTCCCGTTAAGGGTTCTGCCTAATTTCACAAGACATCCTGGCCCCAAAACGAATTTCGTCATCATTTCTTTTTTCAGGCTCCTTAGCCAAAATTATCCAAAACAATTACATCTCTTCACGCTAACAAGGGACATCCTAGTCCTCAGCGAATTTCAATTATTGCCTTCATGGACCGGTACTTGATTAATCAAAGAGAGAAATGCTCTCCTAGGTCTATGACCTAATACCAGAATAAAACCTATTTGAACCTTGAATATGTAAACTTGAGTGCCCAGGGCAAACTGCATTGCAAAACCAGATTAATTCTTATGGTGAAAATCCATATAGTAATCTAACTTCATTCATAAAAACGTTACTCTAGACAAGTGACCCCTCAGGTCAATTACGTCGCAAAATTCCCATCACTGTATAATTTTTTTGTTTACTATCACTGCCATTCAAATTCATAACAATCTCCATGCATACACACTAAGGGCAAATACAGCCCAGAATATACGTATATTTCATATACCCACAAAGTAGAAATTTACATTCTAACTATAGTGATAAATCAAATCTTTTTTTTTTTTTCAAATTTAAGGACAGAGACTTCTTTTCTCTCTTTTTTAATATTGAAATTCTAAATCTACATTTCACCCATCGTCTTGTGCGTTAACTGTCCTGTATTTATAAACTAGTAAATTAATTTCCTTTGCTTTTTGCTAAGTCACGTTCTCATATCTATACCTAAAATTCAGAATTCATAGAAGCCTGCAGCATCAGCAAAAATTGTACTTCAAACAATATTCTACAGTACAAAATGACAATTATAACTCAACTGTCATAAAAAACAGTTTGCAAAACACAATCCATTGAATAAAAAAATTGTACAATTATCCCCAAAAAACAAAAATAGACAATTCCAAAAACTGCAAGGTCTCATTGAAAAACATAACAGAGGCATTCCTCTTCAACATAATGATACAATGGAAAATGAACAAAACCACATCAGCATGAATTGCTCTCATCTTGGGACTTAGACTTAACACCTGCCCCTACAAACGACTCCTTCCAGGTGCGGAGAAATTTCTCCAGCTGGTAACTGCGGCGAAAACAACACCATGAGTCCTGGTGCGATGATTTTCCATCAAATCATGGCCAGCATTCGATATGCTGAGCACAAACAAAGGCACCAATAAAAAACATTTTTAAAAAAACACATTTTCCATCAATTAATACAAAACAATATGTAGACTTTGCTCTTTTTCTCTTAGGGATCTCTTCTGCTGATAATAAAATGGTAAAAACCTCATTGCTACAAGGCAATTGTTATAAAAATTTGCTGTCTAAAGCGAGAAAGTCCGAAAAATACAACAGAAAAGAATGTTCATCATCATCTTTCCACATTTCATTCTAACTTTAACCTATTTGTTTACAAAATTCCTATAATTTATAATTAGTAAGCTCTCCTTATTAAATTTCAAGGCACTATGTAAAAAAATGGAAATCGAAAGTTAAACTCAGTATTTCCAGAGCCACATCACCTTTTTGATGTGAAGTGTAAAAATATGAGACTGATACGATTTTAAAAGAGAAAGCATTCATACTCTGTCTGTCTGCCTGTTACTGTTTGACAACTCAAAATTCAACAATATTCTGGATGTGAACTTTTAACCTACAATGAGTGTGTTGACAATAAATTTCTCAGCAAAGATTCATGAAACGTTGCTACGAATACGAGTAAATTCAAACAAAAGTATATTAACATGTTAATACATTTTCAACAATCTTAATCATTTTTTTAAAAAACAATATAACAGCTTTTATCTAGCACAAAACACATCAAAACAGAGTGGACATTTACAACAATCGAAAATAAAAAAAGAAACAAAAAAATGTTCATGTTGCTAAAAATGTTGCTAAAAATGTTTTTTTTCTCTTACAATACTGCATGTTTTTGATCAGTCGGCCAGTCATTTCTTCCTTTTTTTGTTCCCCTCTTTCTTTTTTTGTGTGTGAGTTTTGTGTATATATCTATATCTTTTTTATACTGTGTAAGCAGTTATGTCTTTCAATTTTTTTTATCCTGGACTTGGATAGGAAGGAAACTTGAAGACTTGCTTGTAAAAATATCTGGACATATTTTTATTTCAGAGTATGCATCTTTGTCGGCCGGAGAGTGAAGAGTGAGAGAGAGATAAGGAGAACCGCCAGTCTGTCCTCCGCTGATGTCTGTCTCTTCTTTGGGTGTCGAGATTTCTGTCCACCCTGTCTGCTTTATAGGTTTCTCGAACACCTACGCAGGTGTCATTTCCAGTCCCCATATCCTGTTTTGGACACCAACGCAATATACCTATTTCCTATGGTGACTGGGGTCACTTACATTTCCGCACAGGTGTCTGACCCCGGAATAACCTTTTCGTCACAGGATATCATAACACAAGTCTGAAAGCTTTAGTCCTTTTTGTACTCCTTAAATATTTAACCCAATGTAGATAGGGACTTCAGATAGTAGAAGATACATGTGCAAGTAGAACATGAAGTTGAATTTGAAAATATATATTGGACAAATTCATCAGTTTAATTTGCACTTGGAATTTCACTTGTTGTTCACAGTGTAAAATTAACCAAAGAAATTTGGATCATTTCTTAAATACTGATTTTTGAGAGGATGAACCTGCCACAAAAATATCCAGCTTCTCATTGACCATAACTGTTTTCAAAAAAATAATATCCCAATCTTGAAGGGTAATGACATTAGAGCTAGCCACAAACCATCTTTAAATCATTACCTGGGTTTGTACAACAGATGCTTATGGTTCTGAACAATAAGGAGGCTGTTTTTGGAACTGCTTTAAGCCATCTTGACTAAATTTCCATCTTAATGGAGCATTTATCTTCATATCATAGTCTCAACACTACTGGGCCTATAGTCTGTGGGATCAGCCAAAAGGTTTTCTCAACTCATGAGTTTGACCATTTTATCATTTACGGCATAAAGTATTATAGACCTAATATCACAGTTTTAATTAAGTGAAATAACATTTCATATCTTTCTGTGATGGTCAAAGTAATTACCTGAGGTTAAATGAATACATTATATATTATAATTTACAGATTTACTGAAATTTACTGACCAAAAACATGTCGATTTCACAAAAACATGTGTTTAGTGTGAAAATCCAACCTAGTGAGCACCTGCATTACTGGGTACAAACTTTTCAATTTTGGTCCAGAAAACAAAAATCAAAACTAACAGATTTGATATTCTGTAAACATCTTATAGAAACATGAAAATTATGAAAATTACTTTATAGGCAACAGTAAAACTTTTTTCCATTCTTCAAATATCCTCTTCATATATCTGCTCTTCGTCATCTTCATAGACTTCTTCCAACTGCATGACTGTGATACTTTGCTGCATTCCTGAAGATAACAAGATCTATTAGCATGAAAGTCCTATGTCTAGGCATTAACATGAACCAGGTTTACACTTGTTTCAGCAATTGCATGACATTAGATTAAGTATCTTGTCAGGGGCCGGTTTGCAGTGCATCCATCTGATTTGCAGTTTGTTTTCAACCTCTTCCCAGCCAAGGCCATCTGGAGATGGAGATTCTACAATAGCAATCAAGGTGGACTTCCAGTTCTTAGCTTGATAATTGGCTGTCTTCAGATGCTGCTCTAGACTTGATTTATATGGTGGGAGAAGTTCTGGACTTATTTTTCCTTTTCTCGCACAGTACATATTGTATCTCGTTGCATTAACATCTGTAAAACTTTGATCTCTGTATATGTGGCAAAAAAAACATCTCAAGTTTCTGGTCTGTTCATCTTGAATTTCCCACTCTCAGCCAAGTTCTTGGAAAGCTTGTACGCGTGAATCGTTAAAGCACATGGTGTTCAGAGGCATTCTGGCGAATGCACTTATTGTGTCACATCCACTAAATACATGTAGGCCAACAACAGCTTCCAGGAAATCAGAGACATATTTGCCAGATCTGCAAAGGTTTGTCCACTTACTCTGGTTTGCCGAACTAATGCCATGCCATCTATGATGCAAGATGGTCATCAGAAATGTCAGGCACTGGCTTTGTAGGACACTCCAATCAATGCAGAAGGTCTGTTTTGTTGGCTTTCTTGAGGTCTCCCATTGGATTACTCAGAGACCATGGAAGTGAACCTAAAGGAAAGCAGAACACTTTTCATGTCTGTGAAATGATGGCAATCTTTTCAAACAATTCCATGTTGGCCTTTACAGTCAAAATCTTTTCGCTTGATTTCATTTTCACCAATTTTACCATGTTCCCAAAGGTGAAGAGCCGCATTTTCTTGATTGGATCAAACAAGCTAACTTCTGGGTTGTCTACAAGTCATTCAGCAATGAAGGGTGACATTTTCTGTTGTCCTAAAACCTATGCATCAAGAATTTCTGGCTGCTCTTCAGGAACAACAATTCCATTTGATATACAAACTAGCTCTGATGACAAAAAAGGATATATGAACATATCATTGATTGTAGACATTATTGATTCAATATCAATTTCATCTTTCTTGATATGAGATGGGCTCAAATCAGAATGTTTGCAAGTGGTAGGTTGATAATTCAGATACTCATAAAGACAGAAACGAAGACTTGCCCTATATGATGCATTCAGCTCCCACCTATTTACAGTGCCCTCATTCCATGATGTCTTAGAGTCCTTGTTCAGTGTCACTTCAATCATTTTTGTCAGGTTCAATCCTATTGAATACATGCTTATCAGTTAACCTTGCTGTAAGATTCCCTTCTAAAAACTGCTGATACACTTCCGGGAATTGCTCCTTGAGAGCAAGCATTTCACCTAACAATGGTGTTAGGTATCTGGCATAATTATAGTTATCATAAGCAAAAACATAGGGTAAAATGCTTCAAACACATTCCAAGAAGAAGTCCCAATTTCCTGTACACGTAGCATACCCAGTGTTCAGAAGTAGCATACTTATCGCTATGAAATTCATCCAAAATCTGGACAGCTCATGCTCTTTATCTTTACTCATCAGTGAAAGTTTTCATCCAACATTTGGTCTCTGTACTGTACTAAGAGATCTTGCAGGCCATTTGCTGATAGCCTGCTTGAACTCAGTGTTTCGCATTTTTCTTGAAGTGCTCTTTTCACTTCTGGTTCAATCTGTACTCTCTTTGAAATCATACGCATCATTGACTTATACATCAACTTGTAAGCTCTAATGCCACAGTTGTACATCTTACCACTTAATGCTAAAGCCACTGATCCTTCAGCTAGTGCTGAGCTTAAACCAGCATTTTAAAATCTTTTACTCATGTACATCCTTAGCATATGAAATATACCTAGCATATTTTTGAAGTTTTTGAAGTGTTCCTTCTGATTCCATTTCACTTCTATGGCCTTGGCATAAATAGCTTGATCAACAATGTAAATGATAGATGGAAGTTGCAAAGATTCTTTGATACTGAGATACCTTTCAAAAATTGCATGTATAGTAGACATTTCCATTGCTGGAGAGTTAATAGAATCTAAATATCCAATTGATGATATGACAATTAGGCTTTCGTCACACACTGAAATGTTAACACCAGTCCAAATTTGAATTGATGAAGGTAATCCATATTGGCACAAAAGCACATATGCTATGTAAAGATTCTCCTGATCTCCAATAAGAAAGTCTCCTTCTGCATTTTCCTGAAACTCCATTCTACCTGGTTCTGCACGTTCTCTAATTGCGTAACTAAAGCTTCCTGTGTAGCCTTGTTCTAGCTTGAAAGAACGACACTGAGGTCAATTTCTTGCAATGTACTTTGAGTGAACCATACATCTCAACAACTTTTGCAACAGATTGCGAATCAAGATAGAGAAACACTCACTGCTTGATTGTTATAAATTGGAAATGTGGCATCCATGAGTCAATAGTCTGTTTCAAGTTTTCTTTAACAGAAAATATGCTGCTTTCATAAAAAATGGATTGTCTTTCAAGACAAATTCTATCTTCACATGGAAACCAGATAGTTCAATAACATCAGGGTTGTTAAATAATTAAATCATGTCATCTCTTATGGCAGAAAATACTAAATCTGTAATGGTTGGCTGCAAGACAGGACTTTCAGTGTCAATACTTTTCTCTTGCTTATGATAGATGATATTAGTGTAAGTTCTATAACAAGACGGATGATACACAGCATTTAAGCTATTACCGAAAGTCACTTTCAAACTTTCAAACATGTTCTTATCACAATGAAACATTGCTTAGAAAACATCACACAGGTAGAATGTCTGGTTTAGAATCATATGGCTTACATGGTCAATAGGCAACCATGTGTGTAAGTGATGTGTGATAACCAATGATGGAAAATGCATGTGTTATCCAGCTTAAGTCATGAAATTTAGTACACATGCTAAGGATGATTAAAAAAGTCACCTGTAAAAGTTTAGAGAAATACATGATAAGCGAGTGTATATTACTCACCGGTCAGTAAAATTCAATATTTAGAATACACAGTAAAGAATTTTAGGGCCAGTAAAATATCCCCTGTTTATTGTAGAGCCACACAATTATTTTAGCCCCGTAGCATGTGAAAGGTACTCCACCAGAATTGTTACCCAGCATTTTCTGACACCTTAAATGATGTAGTTTCAGGAAAGTATAAGTTCGCTTGGTCTTATGAGTTGAGAAAACTATCCCCAAAATTGGGTCTGATCCCATGGACTACTATTCCTTTCCAAAATCTTTGTATCATCCCCATAGTACAATGATTTAGTAGGATATGTTAAAGGCACTACTAATGTTGAGAGCATATAATCAACATTGACATCTCTCTTCATTAATGTATATACACAAATACTTGATTAATGACAGAGTTTCATTGCTATAAAATAAAAGAATACTTGGGTAACATTGCCCTTATTTATACTGCTCACATGACACACTTATGATGAGACAGGATGCAGGAAATTGTAGGGGTGGGGGGACCTTTTCTAAGGATAGAACAACACAATATTAATCATTGGCCAGAAGGATTTTATTGATGCTGTTTCTTAGTGACTTATCAAATAATACCAATCATGTACATTGATACAAATAATATATGAATATTAATGACATTAAATATTTCACACATAGCTAATCAAAGTTTGCTAAGTTTTATAAATCAATGCCAAGGGAGATGAAAGACAATGAGTAGTTTATGAAAATGAAATGATGCAGACAGATGTAGAACATTTTAATGCAAAATGTTTAAAAATACATTTATGTTTTTATTTTAATTGTTCTTGTTTAATTTAAAAATTTAAATTTTTCTAATTAATGATAATCAGGTGCTTACCCTCTGGAGCATATTAGAAGTTTTCAGGTTTTAGAATAATAATATTTTTACACAAATCTGAAACAAGAAACTATATGATGTGTGTATGTGTGTGTGAGAGAGAGAGAGAGAGAGAGAGAGAGAGAGAGAGAGAGAGAGAGAGAGAGAGAGAGAGAGAGAGAGAGAGAGAGATGAATAAAATTAAATCTACTTTCTTACTCTGAAATTGTTTCCATGATGGTAAAAACATCTGACAGAAGCACAATCATCCTGTGCAGCAACTCAGTTACTTGTCTATCAAGGCTAACAATGAATATTGTATCTCTTTTGCTGCCATTGACTAAATAGGAAATTCTTGGAATTCTATCAGTATATGTGTACCCATAGAACTAACATTTCTCAAACATTAATCACATAGATCGAACCTTATAGAGTGAGAATTTCAGATACAAATTTAGGTAATAACTATGTGTCAGGCTGCAGACTAGATTCACCCTCATATGTATATCAGATTGTGTCCTAAGATAACAGCAATTTGCTTCCTTATTTTTGGGGGAAAAGACAGACAATACTACACTAGAAGATAGTAAATGAAAGAATAGGAAACTAACTGATAATGATAAGTCCTCAGGTAAGTGCATTTGTCATATGTGCTTCTGACTATATGTATGGCACTATGTGTATGGCACTATGTGTGAACCTGAACATAAATGTGTATGCAAGTTGGATGAGAGGTTATGTTTTCCTTTCTGAACACCCAAATTCAATGTTTTGGTTACAATATAAATTTCTTTCAGAGGGACACTAATACTTCATAATTGCTTGACTATAGAATGTCCAATGAATCCTCAATAGCCTATTTCAATGGGAAAAATGTCATCCTTCTAGATGCACATCTTGCATAATGGTTTTTTGCAATATCGCAACAATTTATACTCATGTTTGATTTCCAGGGTACAGTTAGCTTCACTGTTACAACATGCCAGTATGCCATGAGCCAGCATAGTACATAGAGTATAGTTCATCCCTGAAAATGAGAATTATGACAGACTAATGTCCTGAGGGAACAACCAAATTGCTGAGCAGGAAATGACATACTGGGATGATTATTAGACTTTGGGAGAAGTCGCTATTTCACTGGGTGTGTTATCATAATTTAAAGAATCATTTTGGTTCTGTTCTTTTTATATAATGTGGTAAATATTTACTATAATCTATTCTGGTTTACTAAAATTGGTTCATAGAGACTTACAGTCTTTCTCTAAAGCTTAAATAAGTTCTTTCAGCAACTTACTGTTACTTAACAGGTCTTAACTATCACAAATTTTGAGGGACCATGATAAGAACAAATAATCAAAGTATTTTTCACTGTGTCATAAAACTTAAGCAAGTTAGGAAAATCTTTCACATTATTTGGGTAACTTTTGACCTTTAGATAGCCACTCGCTGATGCAAAGTAGAATATCAAGAACTCAAAATTCTAATAGAGGAAAATATTTGAAAATGCTAACAGAAATAAATAAGTTTTGTTTTACTTTTTGAAGGATTGACTCCAACATTAAATGTTATTTATATATATGTGTGTGTGTCTATACAGGCTTATTAGTCAAGTGCATTTATGGTTTTACTGCCAAAGAATTGCAACAAAAGGTTTCTCAACGTTCTTTAGTAGCATCAGCTATGCGCAGTAACACATCAAAAGTCTACCATAATTTGATCACTGGAAACGTGTAATTTTCAGGATGGCCACCAAATCCTTAAAATGCCCATATGGTCAAGTGCCAATTTAGCTGAGTGCATTTATGACCCCCCAAAAATTGCTACAAATCTTTCTGAAGGGTATTTTGTAGTATCAGGTGTGCTCAACAACATACTAAAAGTCTACCACAGTTTGACCACTGGAAATGTGTAATTTTCAAAATGGCACCCAAGATGGCCACCAAATCCTTAAAATGCCCATCATTTCTTCAATATTTATTCTATACAAGTTTCTCCAACAGTTTTTAGTTGTGTCAGGTGTGCTCAATAACATACTAAAAGTCTACCACAGTCTGACCACTGAAACAGTGAAATTTTCAAGATGGTGTCTAAAGTGACCACCAAATCTTAAAAATGCCCATTTATTCGAATGCCTTTATGCTTTGAGCCCACAAAAATTGCTACAAAAGTTTTCTCAGCCTGGGACCTCAAAGAAATGTTGAGAAAACTTTTGTAGCAATTTTTGGTGGCTCAAAGCAGAAAGGCACTCGAATAAATGGTCATTTTAAGGATTTGGTGGCCATTCCAGTGGTCAGACTGTGGTAGACT
This sequence comes from Architeuthis dux, assembly GCA_006491835.1. Lineage (NCBI taxonomy): Eukaryota > Metazoa > Mollusca > Cephalopoda > Oegopsida > Architeuthidae > Architeuthis > Architeuthis dux. The sequence continues at coordinate 26,125 of VCCN01001528.1, forward strand.
TAGCATGTTATTGAGCACACCTGATTCGAAGATGGTGTCCAAGGTGGCTGCCAAATCCTTAAAATGCCTATTTAGTTGAGTGCATTTATGGTTTGATCCCCCCAAAATTGCTACAAAAGGTTTCTCAACGTTTGTTTTGTAGTATCTTGTGTACTCAATAACATACTAAAAGTCTACCAAAGTCTGACCACTGGAAAGGTGAAATTTCAAGATGGCATCCAAGATGGCCGCCCAAATCTTTAAAATGCCCATTATTTCATCAATATTCATCCTTTCGATCTTGAAAATTACACCTTTCTAATGGTCAGAATGTGGCAGACTTTTTGTATGTTATTGAATACACCTGATACTACAAAAACCATTGAGAAAAATTTTGTAGCAAGTTAAGGGGGATTCAAAGCATAAATGCAATCAACTAAGTGGTGGCCATCTTGGACGCTATCTTGAAAAAAACACCTTTCCAGTTGTCAAATTGTGGTAGACTTATTGAGCACACCTGATGCCACAAAAAAAAAAACGTTTATAAAACTTTTGGTGCAATTTTTGGGGGGTAAGATGTTTTTTTTCATAAATGCACTCAACTATATATGTATATAGGATGAATAAATATTTATATGCAGGTACATCTATATTCACATGTGTATATGTGCATATATTTGCCTGTGTGCATGTGTATAAACATTTTTATACTTACAAATGTACATTTACATATGCAATATATTTATTCGATATTTCTGAGGGAAATTCCAAATTTTGTAACATGAATGATACTTGTGCATAAACCTTTATTATTATAATGCCAAAAATTTACCCTCTGCCTTTCTTTGCATTCCATCATGCAGAGACAATAATTCAACTATATCAAGATGACCTACATTAGAACAAGTTGGATACTAGTATTTAGCAACCAAAATTTGAAATTGTTTCGCTTGGTCCATTTTACATTGTCTTAGCTCTAAAGGAATTTTAAACTTTCTATATATGTGTGTGTATATATATATATATATATATAAGTGATTATGGTAATGAAAAAATTGCAAATAATAACACATAAGGATAGAAATAACCTGCTTAATTCGAAATATGAAATCGTAGTGATCCACAACAAGTTGTACAACCAGTTTCACTCTCTGGATTATTTAAGTGGGTGCAAAATTAATATAGAAATCCTAATTTATACTAAGAAAGTCTTTTTTCATGTCTTGTTATTTCTTACCAAATACAATTCAGGAGTAAAATAGACGACTTCCAAACAAAACTCAGGAATGAAGTAAGGAAAATAAAAAATTAAAAAATAAAAACAAATACTAGGGAGAGCAGACAAAACAACTAACGTATATAAAATGTGCCATGAAGGAACACTACAAAAAACTAATACAGAAAAATATAAAGAACACATATAAAAAAGATATATATAATAACCAAAAAAATATATCAACCTAGAAGCAAAAACAATAACTGAAAAACTGAAAATCAGTGACAGAGTGGCTCAACTATACAAAAAAGATGCCTGCAGACTACTAAAAGACCATAAGGAGAACTTCATAAATAAACCAGCTACAAGACTAATAAACCCCACAAAATAAGCAAAAGGATCTTAGATGGAATAAATGAGAAAGTAAAGAACCACTATGGATTTAACCAGTGGATAAATAACACGGACACATTAAAATGGTTTAACAACATCAGAGGTACGGATAATGCTGTGTTTATAACCTTTGACCTTTGATTTCTATCCGTCTATGAACAAAAAAAACATTACAAAATCCAATGACCATGGCAGAAACATGCACGGATATAGAACAAGATGAAATTGAAATTATAATGCATAGTAGAAAAACTATCCATGAACAATGGGTAAAAAAAGACGGCCATGACTTCGATGTCACCATGGGAGCCTCTGATAGCGCACAAATATCAGACCTTGTGGGGTTGTATATCCTGTATAATCTGACTAATACCAGAAGCATAGAAGTTGCGGATGTCAGCATTTATAGAGATGATGGGATAGTAGTAGTAAAAAACAAAAGCGGAAGGGAAGTAGATATCACTAAAAAACAAATAACTAAAACACTAAAACAAATAGGGTTTAAAATAGAAATAAGAACAAATGTTAAAATTGTTAACTTCCTGGATGTGACATTTAATCTAGACCAGGGGTCTCAAACACGCGGCCCGCGGGACGCATACAGCCCGCATACAGCCCGCATACTACTTTTCTGTGGCCCGCAGCAGAACCAATTTTGTGACCAATATTTTTCTAAAATTTGGTAATTTGTTCCTCGACCCTTCCATACTCTTGCAGCAGCAGCAGCATTAAGATTGACCTGCCAACCTAATGCAAACAGACAGTCAATCACTTTTAAGATCAGCCAGGGTCTGACCATGTTTCTCCCCAGGGAAGGCTAGAATGTACTTTAATATTTCAGTTGCTTTCACTTCAAGATCAAAAGCTAAAAAGTAGAAATATGTATCCAATCTTATATACATTTAAAAAACATTCTTAATAAGAACGTTAGTGAAATCTGAAATGCTGCCTCATACACATATCATTACATGGGCTTGTTTCAAAGACCGATTATGGTGGAGGGGTGACTGTGATGAAAGACAACTAACACACACAACAGAACATGAGTTCTTTTGTTTCATAATGTGAGAAGGGATAGATTTGACACCTGAGATGACAGACAACTAACACACACAAATAGAAAATCATTGAAAATGTTTTAGAGCGGATTGTTAAATAAACAGAAATTTTGAAGAAAAATGACGTGTTTTTTGGTCAACCACATAATTGAAATAAAAAAATATCGACAATGTCAAAGAAAAGGAGAATTGCTGAGGAGAACCGGACTTTTCAAGAAAAGTGGGAATATTTGTATTTTGTAACAGAGGTAAAGGATAAAGTACAATGCTTGATATGTCTGCATAATATTGCTGTATGAAAAGAATATAACATAAGGAGACATTATGAAACAACACACAGTGATCAGTACAACACATTAACTGGAAAGATAAGAGAAGAAAAGGTAGAGCGGGTTAAGACAGCTCTTTCGAAGCAACAGAACTTTTTTTTCAAACAAGTGAAAATGCTGTAAGAGCAAGTTTTGCACTCAGCGAAATGATTGGAAAATCATCATGACCATTCACTGAAGGTAATTTTATCAAAGACTGTCTTTTAAAAGCTAGTGAAATCCTCTGTCCCAAGAAAAGGAAAATGTTTGAAAGCATTAGCTTGTCACCTAATACTGTTGCCAACCGTATCACTGATTTAGCAAGCAATTCATACCAGCAATTGGCTACCACAGCTCAAGATTTTGAAAAGTTTTCTATCGCACTTGATGAAAGTACAGGCATTACAGGTACTGCTTACTGCGCTGTCTTTATCAGAAGAGTTGACAAAAACTTCAATGCCACTGAAGAATTATTGGATTTACTACCTATGAAGGGATCAGTGAGATATATTTAGTGAACTAGAAAAGTGCATTGAGTGTGCAGGATTGAATTGGATAAAACTTGTGTCAGTGACAACAGACGGTGCACCTGCAATGTGCTCTGAAAAGGTGGGTTTAGTAGGCCTTCTTAAAGAAAAGTCTTGGTGTGCCTATCTCTGCTATCCATTGCATTCTGCATCAAGAGACACTGTGTGGGAAAAGGTTGCAGATGGAAAACATTGTGGATGTGGTTGTGAAAACCATCAATTGTATATGGGCAAGAGCTCTCAACCACCAACAGTTCATTTCTTTTCTATCCATCATGGATAGTGAATATGGAGGCTTCTGTATCATTCTGAAGTGAGGTGGCTCAGTCGGGGGAATGTTTTGAAGAGGTTTTTTTGCTTTGAGAGAAGAAATTGGATTGTTCTTGGCAATAAAAGGAAAAGATGTTCCCAAGTTAAGTGATCCAATCTTTGTCTCTAAGCTTGCATTCCTCATTGATCTGACTGACCATATTAACGTTCTAAACTTGAGGCTCCAGGGCCCAAAGCAGGTTATAACAATAATGTATGACAGCGTGAAGTATTTCAAGTGTAAACTTTTGTTGTGGGCAAAGCAGCTTGCAGGCAGGAACTTAGCTCACTTCACGGCCTTGCAGTCCTTGGAGAGGGTTGAACCACAGTGCTTGAAAGAATATGCAGATATAATTTTAAAACTGCATGCAGAGTTTGACTGGCTTTTCCAAAACTTTTTATCATTAGAAAGGCAATTTATACTTTTTGCTATTCCACTGACCGTGTATGTTGATAGAGTTTCTGAGGAATTTCAGATGGAGTTGGTGGAGTTGTCAGTGCAATACCATACTGAAGCAGAAATATGCAGAGGTT
>VCCN01001528.1:31434-72830 GCA_006491835.1 Architeuthis dux
ATATTAAATTGGGATATGCATGTATGGATAACCTAGGAAAAAATTATATCAAAACATAATAATAGAATAATAGAAACAACTGCAAATAACCAGAGCAATGTGTCTCAGGAAATAAATGCCTAACGAAACAAGTAATGTATTTAGCAAAAATATCAACATTAGAAAATAATAGAAAAGACGAGAAAGCATATGTGGGAATAACTAAACCAGAATTTAAAGCAAGGCTGGCCAAACATAAGGCATCTTTTAAAAGTAAATTTAGGGAAACAGATACAGCGCTATCAATATATTATTGGAAACTAACGGAGTCAGGAAAAAGCCCTGTAATAAATTGGGAAATTCTGAAATAGGCTAAAACATTTGTATCTTGAAGAAAAATAAAAAATAAAAACATATAATGAAAAGAGTAAACTCCTTAATTCAAGATCTGAAATTACGGTCACGTTTGACCACCAAAAGGTGTTCTCACTTAAATATGTGAAAAAATAAAAATTTAAAAAAATAGGAGAAAGAGCCATTAAATAAATGAAATTGAAATACGACAAATAAGAAATGGGATAAAAAATAAAAATAAATATAGTGAAAAATAACAATAATAGTATACTAGAATACCAAGATGAGTAGAAATAACAGTCACGAAATAACTAATAATGAGGTAAGTCGAAATATTGAAAATTATGGTGTTAAAATAGTGATGAGTTAGAAATCAACAACAAAGTATCCAACATGTGAATGTTAAATGATAATTGAAAAAATATTTAATAATTAAGATAATTAGGACCTAAATAGATGATCTGCTAAATAATCAGGCATAAACACTATGGAGTCAGGGAAGGAATATAAAATAAACATAAGACTAGCGAAATAACGAGGTAAGATAAGAAGATTTGCTAAATAACCATTCATAGACATTGTGGTGTCAGGAGAAGTGATGAAGGAATAAATAGCGAAATAACGAGGTAAGATATGATACAGGATAGATAAAACAACACATTAACAGAAAATAAAGAAAAGGGATAGACAGATACAGAGTCATAAAAGAAAGGGGCAATTGACAACAGTGCAGGAAACAAGGTGTTTTCAATCCTTCTAGGGCGGAATGCCCTAGAAGGATTGAAAACACCCACCACAAAACTCCACAGATGAATGGACAAAACTTCAACAAATAACAAGACATGAAAAAAAACTTTCTTAGTATAAATTAGGATTTCTATATTAATTTTGCACCCACTTGAATAATCCAGAGAGTGAAACTGGTTGTACAACTCGTTGTCGATCAATAAAAAATATCATTTATATTACTGCTCTACCATAGGTATTGAGCATTCTCCAAAAACCATGGACTACTGAATTATTTTGACACCTATGTGTGGCAATTTTATGTATTGACCTGACTTTAGAGGTCACCAAAGGTCAGCACTACCTATCCTATGTTCATCATGTTACCCATGTACACAAATTTGCAGCCCGTAGGGTGCAGCAGTCTCTGTTAGACTTGAAAATCTACCTTAAATTGAACTTTAGAGGTCACCAGAGGTCAGCACCACCTATCCTATGTTCATCGTGGGGTGAAGTTACCTTTGTACACAAATTTGCAGACTAGGTTATAGTCGTCTGCATTAGATTTGAAAATGCCAAAATTGACCTGACCTTAAATTGACCTTAAGCGTTCACCAGGGGTCAGCACCACCTATCCTATGTTCATCCTAGGATGAAGTTACCCTTGTATGCAGATTTGTAGCCTTCTGTTAGATTTAAAATGGCAAAATTGACTTGACCCCAGATTGACTTTAATTATTAGATATATGTATTCATTCTTATATTGAAGAATTCTTTTTACAGGACATTTCAAACTACATTTCTCAGACTGTCATTAGGAAATGTAGATTAAGTTTACTTTCTTAGTTGCTATTAGTATTTTATTGCTAGCTTGTTGCCATTCTTCCACCCTTCCTCTCCAATTGCCTATGCCATCTTTGTCTTCTGCTTAATCATTGCAGCTTCCATGGCCAAAGTGGTTAAGGCAATGTCCATCAAAGACTTCTTGGGTGTGGAATGCATGTTCAAGTCTCATAGGAAACTACATCTTTATTTTTTGTTGTGCTGTTTGCTCTTGTGGTTAAAAAATGTTGTAAACTAGTGATAAAACTATAATAGTGTAAATGCTTCGACTAAAATATTTCAAATGTTTATTAGTCCGTTTGGAAAAGTACTTGAATCACAATGATGTCTCATTAAATAAATATTGACAAAAACTTTATACAAGTGAACTTGTGCTTGTTAAAATGTAAATTTGAAGAAGGGAATTTAAATTGTCATGACCTGATAAAATGGAGGAAAATTTTGTGTTAACACTAATAGTCAAGTTAATATACAGAGGAATAATTGCTGCAAATCCTATATTTGTTTACAAAACATCACTTTAAAAATGGGCATCAAGACAGGAGCTGAACAAGTGCTACAAATAACTTTATGTGAACTGAAGCTAACTGTAGAGTGGATTTAATCTTGTTTATGCTGGGCAAGTCACTCCATTAAGATTATTTTTTTGTCTCTTCTATTTTAAACATTACAGTTAATAAAATATGAAATAAGAAAGAATATTAAATCTGTAGAAACAGGAATTTTACTTTGTTGAGACTTTTAAACAATTCTGTATACATCAAAACTAATGAATATTTTTACTAAATCATTGTGCGTATTATAGTTGGACCATTTCCCTCATCTATGCTGTTATTTCTTTCAAAACTTTTCGGCTGTGTACCCTCCGGCCTTCTTCAAGTGTTCTTTGTTTTCTGATTTGTCTTCCTTAAGGGTAAATCAACATTAAAGAAAAGGGAGAAACTGTAAATTTTTTTAAATCCTGGAACGCCTGTTCACATTCTATTTGACACATTACATCTGTTTTTTATTTAAATCCTGGAATGCATGCTAGTAATCTACTTGACATGCCAAATCCATTATACTTTGGTACCAAGTTCTGAGTTTCTTCCCTTTGCCTACATGATCTTTTTCCTTTTATGGGGTCATATCCAGAAATGGCCTTTTGATCAAAGGTTCCCAAATACTATTTATATTGATGTTCAGTTGGCTAATGAAATCAAATTGAAAGGAAGTTGTTGGAAAAACGACATTTATAAATTTAAAATTTAAATTTCTTTAAATTCAGTCCGTATAATTTTTGATCATTTGAACTAGTATTTAGCAACCAAAATTTGAAATTGTTTCGCTTGGTCCATTTTACATTGTCTTAGCTCTAAAGGAATTTTAAACTTTTAAAAATTGTTTCTATGTAGTTTTTAACAGACATTTCATTTGTATTTATTTGTATTTTCAGCTCAAAATAAAAAAAATTTGTCAGATTTGTATTTGTTTTTTTCCATAACTTCAAGATGATCCTTTATTCTGCTCACTTTTAAATAAGGCCTTATCATTTTATTATTATCGTACACTGCAAAAACAACTGCTTTCTTCACAGAAGATGCTTTTTAGTTGCTGTTTTGGGAATATTAGGAAGTATTTTTTCAAAATACATTTTTCTCTTGTTAGATATTACAGATTTTAAAGTACAAGACTGACCAGTAATGGTAAGAGCTCTTTGTTATGCTTTACAAACAGAATTTTGTTTTGTAAAATTATGGTATTTTGTTACATATACGTTTTTTAATTTATTTTTAGTTTTCATAATCACACTGTAAGATTGATATGAAATAAGATTAGGGAGAAAGTAAGTGTAAGTATGATGATCTTACAAGTATTAAAAGTAGCAATAATAATAATTATTATAAAGTAGTAGGAACTGCTTGTATTAGAATATAGTAGTAGTCTGATAGAGAAAGGAAGAAGGAAGGAAAGAATTGCCGATACAGAGGTAAATCAGTGTTCCACACATGGTGTGAAGAAAGGTCTCCTATTGACTGAAAGGGTTGTAATATCACAGAGAGATTTGGAGAAGAAAGCCAGTTTACCATTTTAGTTATTTCGAAAGCATATAGTAATATTTAAAGTAGATTATAAAAGGTCTTGTGTCTAGAAAAGAAGATGACATGACTATGCATACTGGAAATCACAGTATAGAAAAGGTACTTTTTATAGAAAGCGGTTACCAGAACTGACATCATGAGAAACGTTATATATTTCTATCTATTCAGGCAGTCTGCAGCTAGTGCTTATTCCAGTGGCATTTAATTCCCTAGTTTAGTATAAATTATTGTTAAAATAGGAAAGTGGCTGTTACAACACCTTCAAAATCACCCTGCATCCTCTACAGTGAAGGTTAGGCTTGGGGTCAGGCTTGGGATCCCTGAATCTCCTTCAGAGGGGACCTAGGCAGGCTCTCAAAAATGTCCCTCAATTTTATTTTTCCAACATATTTCATGCTGTATTTATTTTGCTTCCTATATCCCAGAGCATCTTATATGCCGCAAACTAAGGTAATAAACCTTGGTTGAACTGGCTCTTGGTATGGACTCTCATTCCTCTGATTTCTACCAAGTCATTTCCTTTAAGGGCATATCAATTGTTTTGCACATTATTTAGACTAGTATATTCATCTGTATTATTAAGTATCACAACATTCAAGATTATATGTTCTTCAGCCTTTCTCAGGTGTATTTTGCATCCAATAGTTCTTACATGCCCCGGTACTTTTATATCTCCTAAATAAGAACACCACAGCTGAAAAAGTTCACGAAATTGAGTGGGAAAGTCTTTTCTTTGGGAGAGAACCTTTAGGCCAAACTGGAAAATACCCACCTATTTTTAACAGAGAATTGACCCTACAATGGCTCCTGATATGGGGGACTTTAAAAGACAAAAATAGTTCTCTTGAGAATTGGCTTCCATATTGTGTTAATATTTACACTCATTTTACTTTCCAGCTTATTTCCATGTCGATTATTTTGATTTCATTCCTGGTCTGCCATGTTTAGTTTTATTGTCTTGCACTGGAGAATGGCTTTTGTCTAGTCTTTAGGGAGAAGCTTGTTTCTCCCTTGTACTCTCCACCACATCTGTATGGAATAGTATTCAAAGCATTTGGTCATATTTTTTCCATGTGAAAGTCTAAACTGAAAGTGAGGAGGTTGCACAGCATAGTTTTACTCTGAAAAACTACTCTGATATTATATAGACTGCTGATCAATTGGATCTTTCTTATATAAGGTAGGATCACTGTTGATTTTGGTTGGTATTCTCAATATGACATTACCAAGTGGGCCTTAATATTGGAGAGTAGAAATTTCAATTTCCTCACTATTTTAATGACTTATCATTAACAATGGGAGGTGTGAAGGCATAAGCAAAAGATCACATGTACAATGTACTGATATATTTTTGGAATGTGTCTGAACTCAACTTTGAACATGGTTATGATAAAGTGTAAGGTAAATGACCACTTGCTAAGATTTCTGAGTAAACAAACAAACTTTCTATGGTGTCACTAATTTAAACAGACAAATGAGCAAAGATAACCCCATAAATAAAGGGCATATTGGACGCTTTCCCCACCTCCTACTGTGGTATTAGTTTTGGGCATTTTCATCTCCCAGTAGCTGTTGACATGATGACATGATGACATGTTGATATGGAAGATCAATTGTTGCACATAAATAAAATAAAAAAACAAGAAATATCAATCATATCCATTGTCTGCAAAGAAGATAAATTGGAAAGTTCTAACTAAATCTTGATACATTGCAACTATAATCAAATCAAACCACTTCAACCTATATGAGGGAATTGCTGTTAATTTCTACATCAAATCTTTAGCAGGAAAAATAAATTTGTATTAAATGTTAAGCATCTCCTTTCCTCATATACTGTCTGCAGACCATAAAAAAATCATAACATGACTAAAGCCACCAGACAAATATTGATGGAACCTTAACTGAAGCAGGGACCAAGACAAACATAACAGCTTGTACACAGTGTATATGAAGAAATGGATGATGATGATAATGATGATGCTATGACTGGTAAATAATAGCTATTGAATTGATGAACTTGATGATTTGGTGCTATTATGCATAGGCTATCCAAATCAGGATAATGTTAATAGTATGGCCAGAGATGGATAAAGGTTCATATGAAAATGTAGTCATGGCATTCTTTAGATACCAGAAGTAGAACAAAAAACGTGATGGCTAATTTAGTCTCACAACAGTTGTGGTCTTATTTGGCAGTTGTGGACAAGGATAAAATGTTATATGAGACACATGTATTATAATATTTTACTCATTTTTGTAGATCAGAATTTATATATGTTATTGGATATTTTTTGGAGTGTGTTGCGTATATATGTTACTTTATGCTGTAAAGTACTAGAATCACTGCTTATGAGTTTCTCCTGGTGTTTTAGGCAACAAACTATTCCTTTCTTCTGTTAATGCCTCCCTTATCAGAAGTCAACATAGGACCAATTCTCTGATAAAAATAAATGGGTATTTGTCAGTCTCGCCCAAAAGTATTCTCGCAAATATGAGTCATCAATGTTTGTTAAACTATGCTATTCTTATTGCAAAAATGAAAAGTGAAAAGTAATAGTTGACATATTATGACTAAATGCAACATGCACCTGAGGAAAGCTGAAGAATATATCAGTCAAAATGAAGATACTAGTCCAAATAATGTGTGGAATAATGAAAATACTTCATCTCAGAACTTCATACAACACTTACTAATTTCTTTATTTATATTATGTATGCTTATGAATAATACAATAATGTTTGACCAGTAAAGTGTCTTCTGTAATGAACTAAAGAACACCACTTGTCATGGTTGTCAAATGTTTTCCACGTGATTTGTTTTGTAATGTTTCTCAATTGATGTTGAAGGAACTTTAGATCTTGTGGCCTAGAATTTCATGCTACTAAGCTGTAACCTACAAGTACTCAATGGTAGAACTTGATCTGCTGAGTGCTGCCTCTTAAACATTTAGGCCTAGACTCACAAGGTCAAGTACTTTGAAAAAGGAAGTACTATGAGCTGGTATTAGATCCATGTCACATTTTGGATTCACTTAACATTGAGTTAAATATGCCTTCATGAAGGGATTGCCAAGAATGAGTGACACAGAACTGACTTTGTATAACAAGGATAGGTAATGAGTCACTTGAGAATGTAGAGGGATACTTATATAATAAGTTTAGCTAAAGCAGAAGCAAGCATGTTTCACTTTTTTTTCTGAAATTAATATTACAAATACAAACAAGATAAATGTTTGAAGAGAGTTTCCTAAAAATAGATATAACACATGAAGATTTAAAGCCTGCATTGCAAATACAGTACCATTTGTTAGTTGGAAGTATGCTATTTGGACTGCTACAGTAGTCCAATGTGTTAGTCCCAGAGTGAGAATCACATCCTGGAAACAAATGATTGACTGTAAACATTATCAGCCACCCAGAAGAGAGCTAATTCTAATGTTGAATGGAAACTCACACTCTTAACCATTTCAGCACCTGCACATACCATTTACCCAGAACTTCTGACAACAAGATACACACTTCAACCACTACACACTGTTAAACAACACATATTGGTCAAATAGCTACGTAGCTATTTCTTTGAACTGATGCCACTTTAAATTTATCTCTCATGTTATTTGTTGAAAAACTGCATAGCTGAAATCCAAGTTCTCTCAACTACCTTCATCAACAAATAGCACTGAGCTGAGATAGCAAGAAAAAAGACAGTGTATGGTTCAGTAAGAAACAGACATTCAAGCCAATACTTGAATTCCCACCTTATGTTTCAGGGTGTTGGTTGCAATATCATAAGAATTTAAACTGGCTCATCAAAACAATAATCCTGCTAAAACCCTTACTGGATACAAGAAAGAAAACACACATACCTGGCCTTAAGATTTAAAAATTATTGTTCCACATGCTTTCCTCAAGCCCTCATACTCTGGCTGAGTCTACTCTATACCTATACCCTCTTATCTTCTCATCATATCAAAGCTAACCTATGTTACTTATTTGAGTAGAAATCTATCTAGATGCTGCTATGGTGACTGTTTACAATACTTGCAAAATTTTGATGTCCAAAACAACAAAGGTAAGGATGCTAATGTTGGTCCAAATAATTCATTGACTGACAAATGCAGTGGTGGATTTCAATTAGTTTGTGCAAACTGGTTACTAAAATTACAGAAGTTCACAGAACCAGTTCCTGAATTGTTGTAAAATTAAAGTTTTCCCTAATCTAATGTATTCTTCCCATGGAGTAAGGGTGCATCCTCAATTATCAGGTGATCCTAATGATGGCAACTTTGTAAATTTTCCGATCAATTTGAAATAAAAAATCGCAATCTGACATGAAAGTCTATTTTAAAATTGTTTAAAAATAGAATCTTTCCTTTTTTTAAATTTGTCAATTTTTTGTGAAGGTTGCCACAAAACTCATAGTCAAACTGGCAACATTATGGTCTGCTTGTAGCAACATGCAATTAGTCACTGTTATGTATGTTTGCTGTTGGCTGTGTCCAAATTTGATAGTCAATAATATTTTGATTTGGATATTAACTGCTTTTGTAGAATGGCTACATAAAAGCCAATCGCTTGAGGAAGGGAACTTCAGTAAACATTGTCTAGTAAGTAATTATTATGAAGTATTTTTTCCATCTCATATTTTTTATATTACAGTGCAATTACAGTATAATATTTTACTAGCTGAACCCGTGAAAATTCCATGGGTGTTGACAACTAAGATTATCTATTATCTCATGCCTCTGCTCTTCTCTCCCTTATCCCTTCTAATCTTTGTTGCCCAGCCATGTTTTTATCTAAATGTTATACAAACATGGATTAGTTTCATATGCAAAAATCTTCCTACACCCTCAGTAATCTACGTAAATTTTTTCTTCCCTCCCACTTATTAAACTAATTTTTCTGCTTTCTCTCTTCCAACCCCCTTATTAAAATACTTTATTTTCTCCCCTCTTTCTTTCAACTCTCTTATTAAACTACCTAATTTTCTTTTCTCCCCTCTCTTCCAACCCTATTGTTAAACTACATAACTACTTTTCTGGCTTCTTTCTTCCTATCCTCTTATTAAACTACCTAACTTTCTTTTCTCCCCTCTCTCTTCCAACCATCTTATTAAACTATTTAATCTTTCCCTTATGTTATTACTGAAAGCGTAACATTCAAATGCAGGTAGAAATAAGCAGAATAATCATATTATAGATGTATTTTTCATAAGTGTAAACCGAATTGACTTATGTCAAATGGTAATTACAAAACATGGACTAGCAGATCTATAAAAATGTCAAATGCTGCTAAATTTGAATTTGTTTAGTGTTTATCAATTGCAAGAATCTTTTGATACAAATAAGCTGTTTACTGAAATTTGGTTAGCATGACTCACTCATGCCAACCTAAAAAAAGCTGAAAAGTTTTTCTAATTGTACTTATTTAATTTCATTTACATTATTTTTGTATAACACAAATTGGAGTCTACTACCCTCTACATATTTTTGAAACTATCTAATCTGATCTAACCTATTATATAGGCCTATTAATGTAACCTATTACCTATTCTTACATTTCTGCGGGCCAGAACCTGCCTGCAAATCCATCGAAATTGGTTACTAGATTATTGTATACTTTTTTCATTTTACATTCTTTAGCTAAAATGCATGGAAAAATTATACATCTGTTAATTACCCATGAAATGAACACTCGTTCAATAATTTTCCGTGGGCACATGTGGCATTGATGCAGTTTAGTAATAACTGTTTTTTTTATAATGGCAGGTTTTTATTTATAGCTTGGGCCCCTACAATGAAGCGCCAGCATAATTTAATGGAATTTCTGAGAAAAATTCCAAGAATTGATTCGAGGCAAGACCCTGATAAAAGAATAGCTTCAACAACTTCAACAAGTGATAACATTTTGAAACAATATTCAATTGAACATCCAACCTTACCAACTTTAATATATGATAAAACTTCTAAGACTGCACAAGATAAAGATGATGAAGATTCCAGATTGCTGGAGTAGCAATATGACAGTTTACTTGTTATCAACAAGAAACTTGGTTGTGATTGCTGCCAAATTTGAGTCCATAAACATTTAAGGGGATCCATGTATCAAAGTAATTTCCAGGGGGGTGAGCCCAAAGGGAAAAAAGTAGGAATTTCACTCATTCTTTTTTTAATTCTCTTAACAAGTGTTTGCATAATAACATGAACATTAAAAAAAACAAAAAAAACAATAGTATCGTCTTTAATAATTTCCGTTTTTTGTTTTCACTTCTTTTTGTTTTTGAGCCATCTGGCATTTTTGAGCCATCTGGCATTTTCCAACTTGCCACCCCTTAATTAATTATAATTTAGATTTTATTTACCGATCATAAAATCTAAATTATAATTAATTAAATAAGACTAAAATTTGCTTAGAAAGGCAATATTTTACATAATTTTCCAGTTATTTTAAAATCTAAAGTAAGGAACATCCAGCACTTTATTTCAAAAAGATCAACAGAATTTATTTCTCTTTTCAATCAAAGTGTTTTTAGCCTCATAATTTTTTTTAATGAAAATCATTATGATTATGATTATGTGGTAAACAACTTTTCAGCCTGTCAATTTTCAAAAATAGCTCCGGTTCTATAGAATTTCCTCAAAGATTGCTAATTTCAGATATTTCTCCAATCTTTCTTCTTACTAACGGCACACAAATTTTGATGATAAAATGTTCTTTTATGCACTTTTATGCAAAATTAAAGTCATCAAAAATTATTTCAATTCGGAGTAGAGATTTTTTTCCAAAGGGGTGAAGACACAGAAGTACCCTAATGTGTAATATGCTACAAGACTTTGAGCAATGATGGCATGCGACTGACACATTTAGAATGCCACTTGAAGACAACGCATCCTGCTCTAGCTTCCAAACCCAAAGAAGTGTATCAGAGCTCGTTCTAGGGAAGAAGTGCAAACAAGCTTTCGCATATCTCTCTATCCAACAATATCATCAAAGGCAGGATCATTGAAATGTCTGAAACCATCAAAGATCAAGTTCTTCAGCAAGTAAGAGTTTCTCCTGTATTTGACATCCAATTGTATGAAATGACTGATGTCACTCATTGTTCTCATCTACTAATGTATGCTCGTTTTGTGTGAGGCAATAGTGTAAAAAAGGAAATGCTCTTCTGCCATCCAATGCAAAGTTATACTACAGCAGCAGATATATCAGACTTCTTCCAGGAAAATCATCTTTTGTGGGACTCACTGGTAGGGGTGAGTACAGATGGGGCGCAGGCCATGATTGGTTTACAATCTAGTTTTATAATAAGAGAGAAATAAAAAAAAGTCCATCTGCTATATGGGTACCGCACTGCATTCTTCATCATGAAGTCCTAGCATCTAGAACTTTACCTGTTGAAATGAGGGATGCCATGAACCTGGCTATCAAGGTAGTTAACTTCATCAAAGCTGGAGCTTAAACAGTCGTCTCTTCAAACAGCTGTGTGTGGGTAAGAATTCTGAACATCAAGACTTGCATTTCCATACAAATGTACAATGGCTTTCGAAGGGAAACATGCTTGGACCACTTTATGAACTTCGAAAAGAAGTGGTAACATTTTTAGATTCCCAACAAAAAGCAGATCTCAGTGACAAGTTCCAGTCTAAATGATTTTTGCAATCTCTAGCTTACCTAGTGGACATCTTTGAAGCTCTGAATGCCATTAACCTCAAACTCCAAGGGAAAACATCAACTTAATCATGCACCATGATGCCATTCGAGTCTTCATGGTCAAACTTGACCTCTGGAAATGTTGAATTCAGAATGGAAATGAAGCCAGTTTTGCTAACTTGGATTCTGCTCTCATTCACATTTACCTTGATTCTGAGTTAAAGGAACAAATTATTACTCATCTGACTGAAGTGAAAGCAGAATTCATTAGATATTTACGGATATAGATGAAAAGCATGAAGCCTGGAAATTTATCAGGAACCCATTTCAGTGTGAAGTAGCTGATATTTTGGACAAAGTGTAAGAGGAGTATCTTGAGTTGAAATTCAATTCCTTGGCTGAAGAGGACTAAGAGACTGGATCTAGACAGTGGCATACCTAGGGTTGGTGTCACCTGGGGCGGTAACTCATGGTCTCACCCTCCACCCTCGAACTTGTTCTCTTCCTGGGATATCTAGAATTTTGATGATCTTTTTATACTACAGGTATACGTACTTCAGAACATACACATAAAATCTATGGGGAAATATTTTTTTAATGTATGCTCTTTTTCCTTTTTTTCTTTCAATACATACATCAAAAGATACACGGACATATTCTCCCATAATTTAAAAACTATTACTCCTAGATCCCTAATTTTATGTTGTGTTTCATTGCACTAAGTAAATATGCTAAAAATAAAAAAGCTTCTTTGTTAGTACAGAGTATAGTATTGAAAGTTATAATCTTATATAGACAAGTTTTTTGCGTACCTCAAAAGATACAAAGACATCACTGTTTTTGGTACCTGTTTAATGAGAATTAAAACAGCACACGTGATAAAATTTGTATTTCCAATATCTTATAAAACAGTAACATCTTTAGAAATTACAATCAGCAACAGGATCACTAATAAGTCTAAGGGAACTGAATGGTTGCTTGTTGCTAGGAGATGAATTCTCTGTAAACAAAGATCACCGCTCAACTGGTACTTGGAACTTTGGAAATTTATGTATGTAAGCCTACTCACAATTTTTAATTTAAATTATAATGTTGTTATATTTGTTATAACTACTTAGGCCAGCCAAATTAGAGTTGGACTCGGAAGTAAATACACCATTAGTGCATTTTGTATAAAAAGTTGCACAATTTTATATAGAATAACAGAAAAAACCAAGACTTGAATGTTTGGGGAAAATGTTTTACAGCTCATTCAAAATTATAATATTTTTAGTATTTTCAGTCAGTTTTAGCTATTCAATCAAAAATACAAAATCGACAATAATGATACAAATATTGCCACTGAAGTACTTTAACATTGAACCGCCAGGCATGCTTTTAGCAAGTTATTTTTCCTGTAGAATTTTAAGCAAAAGAGTGTCAGCCTAGAAAAAAGTAAATAGATTGACATGCTATATTGTCGGAAAGAGAATTTCACCAGCTTTCCAACAGTGTATCATGTCAATTTGTATCTTGAGCATAACAAGTTACAGCCAAAATCATGAAACTAAGTATTTAGCATTTTACAAGGAAATTTTAACTTTATAGTCCACAGTCTATGCATTGTGGATTTAATTATTGATGGAGATATATGCATATATATATATATATATTGTTAGAAAGAGAGTTTCATCAGCCTTCCAACAGTGTATCTTGTCCATTTGTATCTGTTGGGCTTAAAATGTTACATCTAAAAATATGCAGATAGGTATTCAGCATTTTATGAGAAAGATTCAAGTACACAGTCCGAAGTCTATTGATTATGGAATTAATCATGTATGTACACACAAACACTCACACACACACACACACACACACACATATATATATATCGTTAGAAGGAGTATTCCATCAGTTTTCTAACAGGGTATGTTACCAGTTTGTATCTGTTGATGCTGAATAGCTACAGCTGAAAACGTGAAGCTAGGTAGGTAGTATTTCTCAAGGAAATTTCGAGTACACAGCACAAAGTCTATGGATTGTGCAATTAATTCTTGATGGAGGTATGTACATATATATATCGTTAGAGAGAGAATTTCCCCAGCCTTCTAAAAATCTGTTGGGCAGGAAAAGCTAAAGCAGAAAATGTGAAGCTAGTTATTTAACATTTTACGAGAAGATTTCAAGTACACAGTCCAAAGTCTATCCTCAAATACACAGTCTGTGTTTTCGGCTGTAACTTTTAAAGCCCAACAGATACAAATTGAGGAAGCTGGGGAAATTCTTTTTCTAATGATATATATGTATATACCTGCACAATCCATAGACTTTTGACTGTGTACTTGATGTTTTCTTGTAAAATGCTGAATACCTAGCTTCACATACAAATTGATAAGATACATTGTTAGAAGCCTGGGGAAATTCTCTTTCTAATGATATATATATATATACACCTCCATTGAGAATTAATTCTACAATCCATAGACTTTGCGCTGTGTACTTGGAGTTTTCTCGTAAAATGCTTAACACCTAGCTTCACATTTTGGGCGGTAACTTTTTAAGCCCAAGAGATACAAATTGACAAGATACACGGTTGAGAAGCTATGGATATATATATATATATATATAGTCAAACCTGTGAGTGTATTTTTAAATTCCTTATGTCTGAAAACCATGATTTAGCCTTTTAAAGTACTCAGATATATCAATTGGGAGACGAGATATGAAATTCTGTTTTTTTGGTGTGTGCTGGCGGCCATTTTGTTTTATGCAAATGAGGTAGTTCATCCCAACTTTTTTCTTGGGAACATCTTTTTTCTGAAAGAGGAATATTTTGGTACCCTATTCATGATTTATATCTTTGGTTTTTTTCTGTTATTCTACATAAAAACTTGCTTCGTTTTGTACCAAATTTGTTAATGGTACTTCCAGGTTTGACCATTTTGGGGTGAAATTCGACTGGACTGTCGGTACACTAGTGGATCTAGAGATGTTCTGGGTCAAGTACAAAGGGTAAACCCTTTGATCTCATATCAAGCTCTTCAGATTCTGACAATGTTTGGATCAACGTATCTGTGTGAAGCTGTATTTTCTACACTCGTTGCTGTCAAGACCAAGTACAGAAACAAACTGGACATTGAAGGGGACTTGCGTTGTGCTCTCTCTGGCAATCGACCACGCATTGAAGCAATGTCAAGTATCTCATTAAATGTCATCATATATGATGATATTTAATGAGATACTTAATATTATTAATATATTAAATATGTTTTGTAGTATTTGTTCAATAAAATGACAAAAACACACATTTTTAAAAGTTTATTCTTTTAATTCACAAGGGATTTGTCAACAATTGGTTGAAGATGTGGGGGTGGAAGCAAAGTCCAACTAGTAGAGGGGGTGTGATGGTAAAAAGGTTCAGAACAACTGGTCTACACAGTATAGCAAAACGAAACCAACAATGTTTCTTGATTTGATTGAGATGAAAGTGCAAGATACTGAAACAATATACACTTCTTTATTACAAAGTCTACATTTTGTAAGATTTGATGGTGGATATTTGACAAATAATATGATTACATTTTGTTCCGATGGAGCAAGTGTAATGCTTGGCAAGAATTCAGGGGTAAGTGCTAAAATCAACTAGAAAGCACTCAGAGAGCATATACATCTGCCAATGTCATACACTAACTAAAAGCTGAATGAAAATCAGTTCATATATAGCTACAATGCAGGGGAGGTAACTAAGTTTTGATTTTCAATATTTTGGACTATTGTCTTAATATATGAAAAAATATCTCTGAATGCAAAAGAATTCTGGATCTGGACACAAATTTAATTAATTCTTGCTTTGAAATTCATTGTGAACTTTTTAAGATATTGTGTGGATAGACAGACAGACAGACACAAGTGAATATATACCTGTTCTAGAGGTAAAAACGATTTTCCTGAGATTATAATTGAGATTTCTGAGATTATAATGACTCATCATCATCGTTTTGGATGATTCTATCAAAGATATAAAACAAGTGAATCACTTTAAAGCATTTACTGATGAAATATACAGGATCTTTGACTAATTAAATAAGAACTTGTTAAAATTTTAGAACAACTTGGATTGGAAATCCCAAAGAGTTTTAGGACTAGGATGGGCTGCTTGAAGCCTTAGATCAACAATTATAGTGTGGTGTGCTTATCAAGCATTGTTTGAATATTTTTCCTTCTAAGTAAAGATATGCAGGAATGGCTAACCATCTTTTTTTTTTTTCTTACTTTCAAATGCTCTTCTGAAGCATTTCAGCATATTGAGTTTGTTGAAAAAAAGAGATATGTAAACCTTCCTCACCAAGACTACTGGATGCAGTAATAAAACAAGATTGATGGATTGTGATAACATAAAATCAAGAAATAATGCTCAAGAAACTAACAATAGAATTCATGAATTGGTAAACATTATTAACTCAGATTCTTGGAATATTGATGTAGTCATTGTCCCCAGAAGCAGCTGAAGAAAGATTATCCAAATTCTATGAACAACTTCACCATAAAATCTATGTTAATGATTTCTGTGATTATGTAGAAAATGTTGCCCAAAATTGCCATAATCATGAGATTTCAACAACAGGCTGAAAAATATCATTAATACCATTGCTCTGAGTTCTGCAGAGGCAGAGAAAGGATTTGCAATAAGCCGATTGGCCTACCATTGAATTTGTTGGATTGTACATATTCTGTTCAAATGTGGTTGAGAAAAAATCAAACAGCCAATGAAAAAAGATTCAAACATGCAAGCAATAAAAAATAAGATGATAATCAAGTTTCAATATGGAAGATGATGATAATTAAAATTATTAGTTATGTATTTATCTTATTAATTCCATACACAAAAGATTTAGGGATGTAAAGAAAGAGAGAACCAATTCCCCAAAATGTAGAATCCCACCACTGGATAAATGTAGCCCTGAACATTTCTCAATACATGGATATATAGCTCCCTAATTTTTGTCTCAGAGAGAACTAATGATTTTATTGCTATAAGTTGTTTTTCTAATTCCTCACCAAACACCACTGGTCAAAATGTGTTCTTCTTACAGCCTTGCTTCTTTATACTAATAAATTCTATTCATAGTAGTCCTGTTGTGAACTCTGCCAAGGTTATAATCAATAAAACATCTGACCTAAGAACTTACTAAGTAGAATCAATTACACAAAGGCGTAGCTGGGAGGCTATTTGAAAACACCCTTCGGGCCCCCAATGGAGGACCCCCCCCCCAAAAAAAAAAGCTTTATAAATAGTATTCACCTACTGCATTTCTACAGACAAATATCACTAAATGTTGGAGGGGGCCTCTCAAGGAGCCAAGACGCCCTGGGCCCCCAAATCTCTAGCTATACCTCTACAGCTTCAATTTAATATTTTGAACTTCTCCATTTGTAAGGCTGAAAAATGAATACAGTAAAATTAGACTTAATCATCAGTGACGTGGCTCTGTGATACCACAGTTAGCTGAAAGTGCATGGGAGAAAGTTTTGCTGTTGTTCTTTTAGCTTTCCTCTCCTCATAGTAGCAACTAGCAAAAAGAGTAGTAAGCGATGAGTAATAAATGTCTGTCTATAAGCATTTTTAAAATGAACACAAAGAAGAACAAATCTTTTAATTTTTTTTAGTAAAAAACAAATGATATTTATATACATATTATACACCAGTTGGTGCATTTAGTTGATACATTTGGAAAAAGAGTGTACATGCATAAATGGGCTTTTGTCATTAAAATTTGTATGGCCGAAAATGCATCGAATTATGTTGTCATAGAAATGCTCCTCATGTTTAGAAAATGTTTGTTTTACATATGAAATAGAAAAAAGGTGTTGTTAATAAACTTAATGGATACATCCTTTAAAGTTCATAAAGGAACAAAATGTTCAAGCATAACATGGTCTGATGGTGTGTACTAAAAGACGATATATTGTTGTGAGCAGCATAGAGTCATGTTGACATTAAAATGCTGACTGACTAACAAAGTTCAGAAATCATTATTTATGGCTTTTGATAGGCTTCAGAAACGATTATTTTTGGAGTCTCGTTTCATTATTGGTTGAAAAATATTGCTTGGTTTGTGCTGATCGGTCAGAAAATTTTATTTTTATGGTTGGCATCAAAAGTTTTTAGCCATTTTGATCCTACCTATAATACAAAAGTAGTTTTTGTGCATTTATGGTCTCGAAGTGATAGTGATAACTTCAGACACTATAGTTCCCTTTAAATTTCCTCATTCACTACAATGGACAGCTTTCCTCTTTCCAAGTATTACATTGTATTTCCTTGTGACAGAATTACTTTAGATGCAGAAATAACAATGTGCTCCAGAATGAGACTCTTCTGCAATGCTAATTAAAAACAGCTTTTATTTTAATAAACAGTGATAGTCATAAATTGATCATAGAACTAAACTTATACTGAGCATGTTAAATAATAATTTCAGTACTCGTTACTAAGGTAGTTTGCTGAATCCTTATCTGTAGCTCTGGCTTGTACCAATTTCTGAAACATGATAAACTATTCATTCATTTGGAAATGACTAAATCCCATGACACTTGACACCACCAAATTGTACTTTCTAACTTGTGTAGATTTGATCACTTCTTAATATCTCAGTGGATATTGCACCAGCTCAAGTATCTTCCCTGCCTTCCACTCTTGGGTAAACTCAACTCCAGGTTGTTCAACATGAATTTGCTTAGTTATTTGAAGAAAATAAATTGAAAAGATTCCTTAAAAAAATATCTATCCAATCAAGATATTCCTCCTAGGCCTGTACACATTTATTCCACCTTGGCAGCAACCTGTCAATCATCTTCCTAAAGAATTCTTCATTCAAGGAACTGATAGATTTATTGAACGATTCTTCATTTTAATCCTGATTGGAGAAGTTCTGTAAGGTCTGTAAGGAAGTGATTGAGATGCTTGAAAAAATACTAATCAGAAAGAGAAAGGTCAGGTGAATAGACAGGGTGCTATGAAGTCTCAATTTTTAACTAATTGACTTCAGTAATGTCATTTTTTCAACATGAAGATGAGCGTTATCAAGCAGCAAAATAACATCTTTTCTTCTAGTCATCAAACAATGGTACTGTTTGAGGTTTGAATACACTATTTCAAGCTGGTTTACATATCTATATGCATTATTTGTTTGGCCACTTTGAAGGAAGTTATGATATACTAAATCACTCCTCTATCATCAAATACTCACTATAATCATTCAGGGATGATAATGCAATTTTTATTTGTGTTTTAGCTTCCCATCTACATCCATGAATTGTGCAGATATCTAATTAGTGATGATATGACGTAAAAACTGATCAATTTCATATCATTGAATATGATTAATGGTGGATATGGTTATACAATGTGGACAAGAAAGATTGAGAAAAGCGTGTTATGTCTCAAACATGTTTATTATCATAAAGATAAATCTTTATGCATTTCGTCGTTGTAACGACATCATCAGAAGAAATTTGAACATAGCAGAGTCGTGCTATCATCCATGTGGTGTGGTGTGAATGAAACGAGGTGGGTTTTGTATATGCCAGGTGACCTGGTTTGTTAAATGGGGAATTACTTTTTTTGAAAGGGTCAGTGTATGGGTTTTGAAGTAGGTGGCGGTGGGGTATTTACACGCTTTTCTCAATCTTTCTTTTCCACATTGTCTAACCATATCCACCATTCTGTCGGATTCCTTCACATCCAAACAACAAACAATATGATTAATGCAGGTTTCTATGTCTGTGTTTTTTTATTCTTCAGCCATTTCAAATGGAACCCATGAACTTTTTTTGGACAGTTGCTCTTAAAGAACTTGAAACTATTCTAATTAATACATTGAAGTTTGCTTAGATTTCTCCAACTGAGGATTTTTAATCATTTTCCACCACAGCTGCCAAATATTCTCATTGATTGACAATTTTGGCTGTCCTCTTTTCTGGCTTTGTCAACTGAAATTTCCACTTGCAATTTTTTAAAACCAGCTTCAGCTCTTTTATGCCCAAGGTTGAACTCATACAAGTATAAAATATGAAAATCATGAGTTGAAAAGCTTTCTATATTTGCCTAAAATGTAGTTAAAATGAAATGAAATATTTAATGAATAATCAACAATTACTATATTATTGAAAAATAAAATATCAATAAAATTTTTTATCGTTTTTAAAAAAATTTCATATTGAACGCACTAATATGCCCTCTGATTCCTATTGCATCATTAGAAGACAAATTTTTCAATTTGAAACTCTTCATTAACAATGTGAAAGGTAATGTCTGTTTTTGGTGATTTGCCATACAGAGCAACCCTTGTAATTAGTAGGAAATCCTCCAATAACTTCCTGACATATTAGTTAATTTTTGCTTTAACAGCCTACAAAGCATTTACACTAATATCATAATCCAACAGATGCCACAACAACAGCCCCTTACATAATAGAAAGACTCCTAAATATTTTTGTGGCAGGGGTATGTCACAACATTAAGTGGGGGACTCTTCTGAGTTTCTCAATTCTAATGCAACAATCAATGATCTAATTCCTTGTTGCCATTTACATTTTAGATGCACAACCATCTTTAGTACCAATTGCTGACATACCGAAAAAAACTCCCACCACCTCTCATTTCCTCCCACTCCTATATATGTCTGAGAGTGCAAGGGGGCGAAATGCATCTATGGTTTGACTTTCAAGCTTGTTTTATTGCCAACCAATCAGCTTATCAAGGGAAGGTAATGCTTCCACAATTCCTTTGCTTTCTAATCTAGATTTGGCCTTCTGTGCTGGGTCTTAGTTCTATCATTGTCTTTTTTCTGCAGTTCTCAAACTTTCTGTGACAGAACTTTTACCAGCAGTTTTCAACTTCTGTAATGATGTGGTGTTCCTCATATTCTGATCTAAATCTTTAGACAATATCATATCCAAGCTGACCAACTGGTTCTTGTCCTTAGCCAAAAGATTTAGTCAGTCCATTGGTTCTTCATACAGCCTCTAACTTGAAAACATTATTACATCTTAGTCTGAATTATGGTAGTGACAAATTCTGAAATTATTTGTGCAGAATGCTTTATCAACCTGTCTGTTTGAGAATTGCAAAAAAAACAGTTTTATTTTAATATTTTTCAAATTTTGACATCTGTTACTTTTTTTTTTGTATCTTTATAATTGATGGGTATTTAGAGTGCAGCAACAAATCCTTGTCTTTTTTCTTTAATTTAAAAAAATTTTTATAAGTAAATAATTTACAAGTTTACATATATGTATTTACATAAATATGCAAATTTTTATTGAGAAAACATTTCTATATCAACCTACCACATGAGCAAAATCAAAATCATCATTTCAAGTTGAAGTATTTTATCATAGCTGTTCTTTCAAATGCAACTCTTTTTGCTTGATTAGGAGCTTCTCTGAACTGCAAACAGAACTTTTGATGTCAAAAGTAAATTGGTGAAGCCACTATCCAATGTTTATAGATCAATACTCTAAATGTTTTTACTGTAACAGATACATATCACATATATGTATTTTGAACTCAAACAAAAACACTCCGGTCATTGAGTGAAATCATATTTCCACAGAACACCCAGGTTTAGATATTCCTGAACTTATTTTATCTGCCCACAAGTGCTTTGCAGATAACTGATTCACACGACATGAAAATATCCACTTACACAGTAATATGATACACATTGCAGACTAAATGTCTACGAGAAGACTTGTACTTTGTCTATCCAATTAACTTTAGGAAGGTAACAAGAACCACACCGAAAAGCTAACATTCACACCAGCCAACACTTTCCATGTACCT
Organism: Architeuthis dux; assembly: GCA_006491835.1. Classification (NCBI taxonomy): domain Eukaryota; kingdom Metazoa; phylum Mollusca; class Cephalopoda; order Oegopsida; family Architeuthidae; genus Architeuthis; species Architeuthis dux. The sequence continues at coordinate 52,900 of VCCN01001528.1, forward strand.
CCTATAAGAAGACAAACTCATTTTGATCAGCGACTAGTCCTAATTCTGTTGCCTAACATTTATCAAAGAGCACACCTCTCTTCCATTTCAAATTACATACGTACACATTCATACATATGCACCCTCTTTCTTACATACATGCTAACAAAGAACTTTTTATTCTATTAAGAAAGTAGTAAACCAAACTTTTAAAAGCACTCTTTCTTCTTCTCTAGTGATGAGAACTAACCTTATAATAAAATGCATTCTGTAATAAATACATTTCTTATTATGTTACATCCGTGTTATGTATCTTTATTCTATTGCAATGTTAAATGTGCATCCCTGCATCGCAGGCATTATTCCTTTTACTACTGCAGGAAGAAACAGAAAGAAAGGAACAACGAATCCTTCTTCGTGCACATAGCCTTTCTATCTCTCTCTCTAATCATCAACAGCTTAATACACAGTCAGTAAAGCTATTACTCTATCTATATTTCTCATAGCAGTCAAATGCTTAATACTACTGATACTACTATGGCTATCAGCTTACTACTACGATCATTTGTTTATATTGTAAACTTTGTGTTCCAAACTAAGTCAGATATTTTTCATATTAATATAATAATTTTGTTGATTATATTACTTATCATCAAGACAGATTATTCATTTTTTGGTGTGGGCCTTATGAAACCCTTTATTCCATACTGTACTTATTGTAATTGACTAGGTAATATCAGATGGGTCACCATTGCTTTAGTTGGTTACATATGTGCAAAAAATAATATTTTTATGATTTTTGTATGATAAAATGCAGTACAAAATATTTCTTAAAAAATCTAAAAATTTTAAAGTTATTGAATTTTGAATTATGCCATATACGTTTTTTTAACTTGAAAATTAGAAAAACAAAAATAGAAATATTAAAGTATACAAAGGATAATATACAATTAATTGTTCAAAACTTCATTAAATACTAACAACTCATCTCAAAGTCTGATACAAAAACAGTTCCAAGGACGAACCATATAAAATAATTTTAAAAGTCTAAAAGATAAAAAATGTTGAAAAAATTATTTTATACCAAACAGTCTTATATTATTTTCTATAGTCTTGAGAAGGGTCATTAACATTCAAATAGTTCTTCAAACAATTGAAAAAGGGTCTTATTAGCTGTTTAAAAATCCGAGCAGTGGCCACAAGTAGTAACTCTAAGATAGAGAAAGAAGAATTGGCAAACATGACACAGACACACAAAAGAAACTGTTACCTGCCCCATACTGTTGCCATTAAGAGCAGTTGTAGAGACACAGCCAAGGACAACGCAAAAGTTCCAACGCCCCCTCCTCCTACGACACATATACTTTATTTGAGAGGAATAGCAAAAAGAATACAAAAGATCTGCTTTTACCATAACATCAAGGTTGTTTTTCGGCCGCTCACACACGCTTTGAAACTTACTAAGCGAGGTGAGCCCGATTTGTGATTCGAAACTTACAAATAATTGTATTTACATTATCCCCTGTAAATGTGGAAAAATCTACACTGGGGAAACAGGCTGTCCCCTCAAAGTCAGGCTTGAGGAACACAGAAAAGCCATAATCAAGAGATAGAAAAATCTGGAATGGCTGACATCGTCTGAAGAGAGAAAGGCAATCATTTTCCACTGGGAGGAAGTCCAGATTAATGACAGAGAATGCTATTGGAAACAGAGAAAAATCAAAGAGGCAGCACATATCAACTTATCGAGAGAATGTATTAATCAGACAAATGCGGAGTTCAACCTGATGTGGCTTCTGCTACTTAACAGGTACAAGGTATGGAAGCCCAAACCTGACAAGGCAAGGATAAAGAAACACTCGAATCCTACGTTATAAAGGTTGCCTCCTTTGAAGTTAAAAACTTCTGTTTACCCCCATCACATTCAGATATTACACTTATATTAATTCTTATACAAGAAGTTTATTGATCATATTTGTGAAATAATAAGCTAAGTGGCAAATTGTTGAGTATTGTGAGAAATTACCATATGTTGCAGCATATGGGATACAACCTAAAATTTAGCATGAAATATATTGGAAAAATAAAAGCCTGTCCTGATCCCCACTAGAGGAGGAGATTCATAGATCCCAAGCTTAAACCAAAGCCTAACCTTCACCATGTATGGGGTGATTTTGAAGTGAAAAAGGGCATCTTATATGCCACAAAATACTGTACATTTCACATTTTATTCTATAATGAACCACACAAATAATCAAGAAATCACAACAATTTAACTTATAAGATTTGAACTGATGATATATATTTACATATATAAACGTTTTTATGTACCTCTTAACACACATACATATACACAGATAAATATAAACAAATGTACATATATATAGGTTTATAATGTATATATATGAAACATAAATATATATATATATAAATGCATATATTCATGCATACATATAATATATTAATAAACCTTGTTGGCCCCTGTCAAGGTTGACTTTGGGGGCATCAGCTTTTGCTGAACTGGCTGTGTAAGTAATGTAGTTATGGAAGAGTGGTTTGCCCAAGTGCTCATTCATCCACACTGTTCTACTTCAATCATTGTGGCATGCCAGTGATGTGACATTTACTCACGATATCTGTTGATGAGATAGAGTGCAGGGAGAAGTGGATTCACACCTTTCCCAAAAGTAAATAAGTAAATATACATATATGTGTGTATATGTGTACGTGTGTACATATTGACCAACAAGAGTAAATAGACATCATTATTTTACTAAGATTTGATATTTAATAAAGATATACTCATCGACAATTACTCAATTTATGATAAAACCCTGAGAAAATCATTTCACAATGCCTCATGCTCCAGCAGCATGTGAATTGTCAGATTCTGAAAGGGTAGCGTATTGTTGTTTCAATCTGGAGGTGAAATGAGTCAACATCAAATAGAATCAAACTTGGAAATTCAATTTTTAACTGTATGACTGTATAGTTCACTAATAAAGGGGGGGGGATCATTGTTTCTCATTCAGGTTGACAAAAGCCATCAGAAAGATGTCTTTGTGTGATAAGTTTTTGCATTTCAGATGAGTCCTCATTTGCTCAATTTTAAAACAGTGATGAGTATGGGTGTTGAGATTGCTTAGCCAAGAATTTTGTTTGATCTGCTTGCAGCCCACTATCAAACATGGTGGAGTTTTGGTTATAGTGTAGGGGGAAATTTGGAGCAATGGTCATTCTAAGCTTCTAGGGTGTATGGAGAATATCAAATCAGAAAAATACATACCCATTCTTCCAATATTCACTGGTGGGTAGTTATCTTGACAAAACAGCAGCCTTTTTATGAAGGATGGGGCTCCATGTTATACAGCAAAACAGACCATAGAATAGCAACTCCAAAAAGCTATTAAGCAACTCTCCAACATCAATTTCCTGACATAAATCATTTTTAACATGTCTTAGAATTTTGGTACAATGAAATAATCTAGAAAACCAACAATGGGGAATTTGATTTGTGTTTTGAATGTGGTCTAGTTAGACATCCCACAAGAGAAGAGAACAGATCTGATAAATTCAACCCAATATTGTTTAACTGATTAAATTACTGAATATAGGCTCTTGTTTTCATTGAGATTGGCTTGCAGTGGTGGTCTAATATAACTATCATAACAGGAAAGAACATAAAGTATGAGAAGAGAAAGAGTAAAATATGCATTGAAAAGACAAGAAAGAAGATTAATTGTATCTCTGTAAATGTAATGAGAGATTGCAGTAGAAAATATTTGCTAACTGGAAATTATGCTTTGGCAAAAGTCTGCATTCAGCTGAATGCATTTTACAGTATTTAACATGGTACATAGGACTAGTTTCATGTCAGATAAATGTCCTCCTGTTTCTTCATACTGGATCTGAAAACTGTAGAGGCTACATACAGTATTTTGATAAAAGTATAATAAAACCCATAGCATCACTGTTTATTTTCAGATAGCTTTCTACTGCTATATAATGGCATTGTTCCTAATTATCTATAATGCTTTTCAAACTTGTTGGAATGCATGAAAGCTCTAGGATTTGATTCTGAGTACTGATTTGGTTAGATTCTACATTAAAAATGACCTGAATGAAAGAAGCCATTATTTTTAGTGTTGATGACACACTTGGATAGTATAACTCAATCCATTTTTTTTATTTCTCTTTTACATATTGTCCACTTGTTGGCTTTGGGTAATACTTGTATTCTATTTAAAAAAAAAAAAGAAGAAATCTGCCAATTTCTACCTAGAAAAGTTTGCAGATTACATACTTTCTTTCTGCATGAGTGAGGAAGAAGTTAGCTGATGGTTTCTCTATTTCTCCATAATGGGTGCCTCCAGCAAAGCACAATTTCTCTCTCTTAGGGTTAAATTATTTTTATGGAGAGCATTATGAACAATGATTTCTTAATAGGTGGCCTGCACAAAAAAAAGCCCCACCGTCATTGCCTTCAGTCGACAGAGATAGATTATCATTGCAAATAAAACAGCACAAATCAGAAAGGACACTGGGTTTATAGTCCAGTATGAGTTGTAATCAATACTGATCAGACATGAATCTTAAGCTGAAGTTCATAACATTTTGACTGACAATCTTTAATAATCACCAGTGGGAAAAAACGGAGGGTTCTTTACTAGAGATGAAACTTGAATGAACTCTTTTTGCAAGTAGTAAATTTCATTCTGGAGCTGGAAAGTATGTTTTTATTTTTAAGATGAGCTTAACAAGAGCATGTATGTATTTGTGTGTATATATATATATATAAGTGAGTATATGTATGCATGTGATTGTGTGAGATTTTTACAAATGGTCATAATTCCCTTTGTTTTGTTTGCTCTTTATTTTAGTGACTAACCAGTTAAAGCATTTGATGATCAAATCGGAACTGGTGTAGACTTTCACAATTACTACAGTACTGAATTGCTTATCTGATACTTAATATTATGTATTACATAAGCCCTTATTTTAAAGAGATGAAACATTATGAACATACAATAACATCCTTACCATAAAATATACATAGAAGTCATTCTTACTATAATAATGTTGTTATAGAGAACTAACATTTATAACAGCATTATAATAGATTTATGTTTACTGTTACCAGCACCATCTTCATATCTTTGATTTCCAAGCTAATGTTTCTATTATTACCAATGCTTTATCAGTCTTTAAAGTCCCTTGTTGGACATAGGCCTTCCCCAAGGTCTGTAAATATAAGACATGGGGAGTGATGGGCCTTACCCTGCCATGCTGGCCTATACCATAACTTTATTAATTATTCTTGCTATTATTACTATATCATGCAGGTTAAACTAAAGTTCAAATACAGGACTTGTGCATGGAGATCTCACATCTGGTCCCAGATAAATGTCTTGTAAATAACTAATTCAGAAGAAGAAAAACTAAGGTCAAAGCTAATCTTAATCTTGACTTAACTAGGGCAGTATTTTCCAAGTCTGGAATTTAGCCCTCCTTCTGCGGTTTCTTCTCTCTATTGACCTACTATTTTATAATATTGTCAACTTTGTAAAATAATTTTGACACAAAAATTAATATTTGAAATTAAATTCAAAAGCTCCTGCTCAAGGTTACTCTTGAAGATGTTAATGTTTTTTCAGAGAGGTTGTTTCATGGTCTTGTCACTCTGGATGAGAAGCGAAGGTATGTAGTAATATCCAAGGAGCTCTTCATTTCACTAAGGGCAATGTTAAACAGCTGATATAAAAAAAATAATAGCCCGCATGCGCATATAAAATGCCTGAAAGAGATAAGTAAGTGGTTTTTAGTTCCCTCGACGCACTTCACGATGCCAACCCTAGAAATATGTGGGTAATAATTACACCCCTCTCTCTCATCTGCAGGAAAATGATGTTTGATGTTTCATGACCCGCAAATACGATTCTTATTTATGTGGGAATCAAACTAGAGAGTAAAGGGTTCCAACTAAACGTACAAAACCACTATTGTCACTACTTTTTTTCTACAACCAGAACGACTATAACGTCTTTGTTACTGCCACTCCTACTTTGCTCGCCAACCAATATTGCTAATGTAGTAGTAGTTGTACCCCCCCCCCCTTTTTTTTAAATTGCTGGTTCTAAATTAAGGGAAAGGTATGTCGAGGTTATGGATAGATTGCTTATTAAGCAAGTGAGTTTGTAAAATCCAGAAGTGTTAAATCTCAGTAGCCAATGCCGTCGATTCGTTTGTGGTGGCTTGGAAGAAGTTGGTTCAGATTCGAATCTTGGTAAAATCTCTTACAATATGGCCACAAACTTTCCGTTCTTCGATCTAGTTTGTTGGTATCATGGTAACGTTAATTACCAGTCGTGTTTGGAAATTATTTGTAGCAGAGTTAGGGTTAAAAAAGAAAAAGGTTAAATTGAGCATACGACGTATGTCATACGTAGATTGAATATAAAGGTTAAAAATTAAAATTCAGCTTTAAAATCGAGATGTATAGATCATATACCAAAGGCGAGAATACATTCAGTCAGTGTGTAATAATAAATAGTTTAGTTAGTAGTATCAATTATCTACAATACTGACAGCTTTTAGTAATTTCTGCTATTGCAATACGTCGCCGTTATAAACTATTTTTCTCAGCATTTCTAAAATTACTGAAAACTTACTACCATACTATTTATCACTGACACCACTTCTACCAATACAAGTTTTTTTTTTAACTACGACACTATCATATCGTAAATCGAACTGATATTACCATCATCATGGCTATATTCATACTATAATTATTTTTAGTAGATTTATATAACCACCAAAACTATTGTTATAACCACATCGACTAACATCACTTTTAACAGTGTCGCCATCAAATTCCAAGTCGTGAGTGGTGTTTCGCCCCCAAAAGGCTATTTACCACAACTCTCGCAAGATGGAGTAGAATAGTAGTTTTACCATCAACTTTTTAGTACTACTATTTTTTAACGGCACAACTACCACTGGCACTTGCCGCGATTACTATTACAAATACTACGATTACACCTCTCTCTACCACACTGTTATGTTTCTCCTGTGGCTGCTACACAAGGTAGTTGGGTTATTTGCCCCTGCAACCCTCTTTGTATGCCATTGCCATAGAGGAAGTATCAGCAGCAGCTGCGCAGTAGCAGCAGCGGATGCGTTAAGTCAAGTAGAAAGAGTCTAGAGAAGACATTTGAAAAGGCAGGATTATTTGTGTGACAACGAGAAGAAAATCAGATTGAAGAAGTAATTTCAGGAGGACGCATATTTTAAAAATTATTTTATGTATAAGAAGAAGGCTATGATGATGATGACGACGACGATGAAGATAAAAAGCCAGAGACGGGCCGAAAACACGAACTTGGAGTCTGGTTTCTTAGTTCGATAGGACTAAGTTGAAAGAAGGAGCATAACAAGATATTTATTTTTGTTGTTGAGGGAGTACGAAGGAAGAAGGATAAGACGGAGAAGGGTGAAGAGGAAGAGTGGAAGGAGGAGGAGAAGGAGGAAGAGAAGACGAACAAACAGAAAGAGGGAGTGGCGTGTGGATGTGTGTGCGTGAGTGTGTGTATGAGAGAGTGCGTGTGTGCGGGCTGGTGTGAGTGAGACAAGAAATACGGCAAAGTTCTGAAATAGAACGCGAAATATAGGCTTTTAAAGCATCATCTTTTTACTACATGTAGCATTAATATCTGTATAATTATAATCAAACAAAGAGACGAATCCTTGTTTATGTTGTGTGTGCCGTGTGTGTGTGTAATTGTTAATGATGTCAAGTGAATAGTGGAAGTGTAACATTTAAAAAAAAAAAATATTCGTCCGTCATTGGTGATATTTGTTTGAAATTCTCTCGAGATCTTTTTATAGATTTGATACAAGTTTAGTTTCATATTGTAAATTGAGTATTCAGAGTGTGTGTATGTGTGTGTGTGTGTCGCTGTGAGTGAGTAGAGAGGAAGCTGGGAACCCTGCCGGCACGCACGGAACGAGGTAGTGAAAAAAAGCAGGAACAAAAGCAAAATGGCGCTACCCTCAAAGACTTGGAATGCGCATAACTTTAGCGGCTTTATTAACCGAATCCAGGGTGCCCTGGGTCCACCGAAATTGGTCGTCGACAAGAAGACGATCGAGAAATCGTGGAAGTTGATGGACAAAGTGGTGAAGCAGTGTCAACAGCCGCGTATGAACCTTCGCAATAGTCCCCCGTTCATTCTAGATATTCTACCGGACACCTACCAACATCTGAAACTGGTCTATTCCAAACATGACGAAAAACTTCACACATTAAACGAATGCGAATACTTCCGCATCTTTATTGAGAATCTTATGAACAAGTGCAAGGCCACTATCAACCTTTTTAAAGATGGCAAAGAGAAAATGTTTGATGAACAATCGCACTATAGGCGAAATCTGACCAAGTTGTCGTTGGTATTCTCTCACATGCTAGCAGAACTGAAGGCAATTTATCCAAATGGAATTTCTGCAGGAGAGAATTTCCGCATCACCAAAAGTGATGCTGCCGACTGGTGGAAACGATCATTCGGTGATAAGTAAGTAAAATAATTATTGAAAAAAGAAATTATTGCCGAAAATGTTCGTAAAATATCAACACTTTTTTTTAGCATGGAAAGAAATTTAACCAAAAAGCACATTCTCTTCTGTAAATAAATACATCAGTCATTTGTAAATTTTATGGATCATTTAAAAAAATTTAATTGAATAAATTGAGACTCGTCTATAACAACGAGACCTAACATAATGTTCGAAACGATATTAATTCATCATTATTTCCACGTAAGGCATAGGACTTTTCGACTTGAAAATATCTTTATATAGGTAATACTTGAAAAAATACTGGTCATGGTCGCATGTGTTCACAACTATTAATATATTACTTAAACTTTTAACAGTAAATTTCAAAATGTTAAAATTAAAATAAGTGTATTATTAATTAATAATAATAATACACCTTTTGAAATATTAATACCAAACCACACTTGCTAATCAATTTGAAAATAATTTGCTCACATTGTGAAAATGTGATTGTGCAAATAATAAGCTTTGAAATTGACAATCATTGATCGAAATATTTTTGCACATTAATGCAAAACGTAAAAACATTTATCACTTAACTTACACTTGTTTAGCCCATAATACTGTAGTCGTAACTTGAGATAGTGAAGAATTTTGATTTTGAATTAAATATTCGGCATTCAAACAAATTTTAAGTCCGGAATCCGGCCATTTCAAAACTCGTGTCGTACACAACACTTTTTGTTAAATCTAAGTTGTTACATATGGATAAATAACATGATCGCTGTTAGAATGTTGAATTTTGTAAATCCGCTTTGATTCTTATGACATTGATCATAATGGGGAAAAAATAGATTAAAAGCGCGCGTAGATCCTCATCCATTATTTGTGCTATTGCCATTCATTCATGACTTTATTTTATTTTTTATTAGCAACACACGTAAGTAAAAGGACACACCTACTTATTTGACACACACACCCACATCAGTGAGACTACGCTAACTTAGTTCGGCACAAGGCCAAATAGGGGGACCTGGTTGCGTGCGAGTATGAAAATATATTGTTTGTTTTCTTTTTGTCTGTATCTATTTTTTAAACTTCCGAGTGCATTAACTTTTTTTGAGGTCGTAGAAAAATATCAACCACCCAACAGAAAAATAAATTTCAGAAAATGAAGAGTATTTTTCGACAATAATAATTTGCAATATGAAAACCGGACTTGTTTGATCACGTGATTCTTCATCGTAAAATTCACTCGAGACAAGCAAGAGAACTTTTTGTTCTCATTTGAATCTGGTGGTTTTGCTGTTCATTTTTTTTTTTTGTCCCTCTGAAAAACAACTAATGTTAAGTTTTGAGATCAGACGTGTTTGCAAGCCCAAACAAATGTATTTTACATCACGCTACAAGAATTATATGCACAAAACAATGAACATAACTCAAAAAGCAAGTTGAAGTTGAGAACCAATTTTTAGAAAAATATTAACTATAAATTTGTTTTATTTCACCTAGGTCCATAACTAGATTGTCTCTAGACTAATCTTATTTACTAATAATTGTTACCACACGTCTGTAACAAATTTAACTTTTTTTTTATACCCATTTCTCTTTTTTCACATTACGTTTGCGCGGACGTTTCTCGAAAAATGAAGCAGAAGACGGCACAACAATATATTTTTGTAATTTGGAGTAAATGAGAACGGCTGAAAATGTAGACATTTTGAATAGAATTGTACCCTCTTTATTCTAAGATTCCTTTAAAAAGTAGCAGCCATCAATAATAGCGTCATCTTTCGCTGTTCCTATTGCTCACTCACTGGATGGAATAGTTTTTAAACATGCTGTCAGCCATTTTGTTTGTTTTGATTTTCTTAGGTTGTCAATTCATTCTCCTCGCTTGTCGTCGACTGACTAGTGAAAGAAAACAGTACCTCTCTCAACAAATAACAGCAAAATAAAATGGAATAAGCAACATACATTAATGTGAAGTTTTAGATTTCTGCTAAGTCTTTTTCTTTCCTTTACTTATGTTTCTCTCTCTGGCAATTCTGTTTTTGTTCTTTGATAATCTTAAAATTATGGACACCCCTTTTTCCTCTAAGATTTATTTAAATTGCTTCGCTGTTCATATAACATATTTTGAAACTAGTTTGCTTTTTTTATGCCTTTGACTTTCTATTCACATTAACCAGTGATGTGATCCAGATAGAAAAGGAAGGAGAAACTGTTTAATCACACGATTATCTAATAATAAGCCTGTTAAAGTTTTAAACAACTCAGTTTAAAACTTTTTAAACGCGTTTCGCCGTTTACAATTTGAAAAACCAGAAAACTTTTGATCTGCAGATAAGATTCTAAAAATCTGAACTGACTTTTCTTTTCTACTTGTCTGGATTTCTGACAAATTACTATTCAGTCTGTTTTTTTTAAAAATAGAAACTTATTTTGAGTTTTTTTTCTCCTAATACTTCTGCTTGTTATTTTCCTGAATCATGAGCTTCGTACCTTTTTTGTCTTTACTCAAGTTCTCCTTTAAAATTTAGATCTAATCGATTACTTTTTTTTTTTAATTTTTTTTTTTTAAATCCCTTTTGCTCTTAAAATCCTTTTATGCAGCTATATTATTTTTTAAAAAGTCAAAGATTATCTAGATTTCTACCAAATGTATAAAACATTCAAGAAATGTCTCCATAACAAGCTCAAAAGTGGTTTATGAGGTAAGACAAGCAGAGCTAGAGGAAGATGTTTTTATAATAGCGGTTGAGATGTTAATTCATCCACAAATCTTTTTTTGAAGTTTGGCTGTTGGCATCAATAACAATACATTTCAGACTGACTCAAATGTTGGCATTGTAATTCTATTATTATAGGCTACAATTTTTAAATATGGTGATCCATTTCACCAGAAGAGATAAGCAGTTAACATATTTACCCTAATTCAGAGCTCCACATTTGCGTAAGGCCTTTTCTGTTTTACCAGGAAGTGTGGGCTTGTAATTACAACTGTTAAGGGCACGATCGTGTGTGCGCGCTTTATTTTATGAAATGCGCTGAAAAACAGATGAGGACGGGAAAGAAGATTATTTATTATTTTTTTTTTTTAAATAAAGTTATAAACACATTCAGATACAAAAAAATAGAATATACAGTCTTACTCCCTAGTTTTATCCAATAAGATAGTATAAAAGTGGGCATTCACAGTGTTAATTTATAACTTTATTGATGGTAGTAGGTGAAATGTTATTGCTATTCTTAATAAATTCTTATTTTGTTTTAAAATATATTGGCAGGTTTCTGAAGACATTTGGAAACCATTGACAGATATTCAAAGCATGAAACTTTCACTCTTTTTATTTAATAAATTGCAATTGCTATAAACAATGACTATCAAAACACGCCATGTGTTTTGATAGTCATTGTTTTTTTTGTTACCGTAGATTCTTTTTCATAACCTCACGAGTAAATGATTTGAATTATCTTAATAAAAAAAATTCAAATTAGTACTTGTATAAATAAATGAGGGCTGCCAAGAATCTCATATTTTGGATATCTATTTTTAAAAAATGTAACTTTCTTTTAGACAATTTTCGAACTCTGCAATTTTTTTATTATTAAACTTTGCATTTATTTTTCATATTTTTTCATTGAACTTGCAAATATTATTGCTGTCTAAACCTAATAAAGCGCTAAAATATAAGATTAGTTTTCAAATCTCTATTTACCATCATCAATCCAATATTAAGTGTTTGTTTTCAATATATTGTATGTTGATAATATACAAACTAGTATTATATAACTCTTCATTGTACTCTCAGTATCTTTTACTTTCAGTACACTGAACAGGTGGATGGAGTGTATTCTTGTAGAAATCGTCAGTGAAGCTTTTTTTCATCTTATGCATTGCACTCTGTACATTGATAGAATCTATACAACTGTAAAAAAAAATATATATGTATAAACTTTGGCCACGGAGTTGATGCTCGAGTAGGTTCTTGTTTTTTGAAGTAAGGTGTAAAACATGACTATATACAAAGATTTGTATCTTTTATAAGTGTTTATTATGAGCTAGCAAAATGTGAAAAATAACTTGACTATGCTGTGGCAGAATACTTGGTTTCCATTTTTGTCATTTCTCTCAAATGTGTGTGCATGCATGCACACACTTTATCTTTGTATAAATTCCAAGAAAAGGATCATCAAATTTTACTGTAATAAAAATCACGGACGGTAACGAAATTGGTTGCGAATGCATGAGTGCCAAGGTTATTTCTTTTGACTAGCTACAATTAATGGTACAATAGTACTTTAACAATGAAAGAAAATTTGATAATCCACACATATTGTCATAAATGTCTTTCTGGTTATAAGAATAGTTTAAAATTATAAATTACTGATCTGAGTGAAGCGAAACTGGCTATTGACAAAGATTTCTGTACAATTTTTCAAGTCTTTTCTTCTTCGCATCGTTGTTTAATGGAAACTTTTTTGTTTATTTGTTCAAGAAGTTCCCATGTCATTGGTTTCAGAAATAAACCATCAAATGATTTCAAGTGAGATAATGCTATTTGTGAAAAATCTCGTCTGAGTAAGGGAGAGATTGATCTAACCTATCTTCTCACCATACTAAATTTTAATCATCAGCGACAGCTGCTGCTGATTGAAACAGAAATGTGATCTCAAGCTAAAAAGTGTCTATCTTTTGATTGTCCTCATTGGACCTCATTTGTGGCGCTTCGCTCAGAATAATTATTATAATACATTAAAGTTGCTAGTGATCACATTTAAAAGAAAAATTGCTTGGTCACAATTATACAATTAGCTATTAACAATAGAAAAAGCTTATATTTCCAAGTAGCAATTATAGATGTAAAAAGAAAGATACTTATTTGAAATGTACCCCCCCCCCCATAGAAGTGTCAAGATCCAAATTAACTGGTGTTAATTCAATAGTGTAAACATATGATTTGATTTAGTCACCAAATTGAGACTTCAAAGTGTTTGATTTTAAATAAAGTCGTTTATTTCTAAACTATTTAATAAGTCTCTACCTGAAGAAAAAAACCCAGCATGTTTTGAGTTCTTAACATTGTTACTATTTTCATCTAGTTTTAGATGACCTATTCTAAAAAGAAAAAATAGCAATTGATTTCAGCTAATTTTAATTTGGTTGTGGCTAAATTATTCTGATTTTTATCTATAATCTTGATGTGATTATCATTCAAACAGTTGTTTGCACTATTGAACATTCTTTTTGTTGCTTTTGTATTCTGATTTTGATTGGTCAAGTTTTTGTAAAGTGGAGTATAAGTAGTAGTTCAATTTTTAAAACATTTTATCCTCATCTTTATTTCCTTCACACTACTTTTTGATCATTTTATTTTTCTTCTGAAAAAATAGTATCAATAAGAATAATAGCCAAAAAAAAGAAAGAAAACTGGTACTAATTTGGATTTGAAGATCATGTTCTTATTTATGCAAAGGTTTTTTACCATTCACCTTATTGGATCTTGTCTGACATTAGTGCTGTTTTGTTTCTTTTTATTTTTGTTCATTCTGATATGCTCCACCTATTCTGTCTTTTATTTCTCAATAAGTCTCTGCTCATCTATAGCAATTTGCACATTTGAAATCTGTCAAATTCACCAAGAACTAATATTTCATAGTGGTTTATTGTTAGAGCTGTGAAAGGTGAGGTAATTTCTGAAATGCTGGGTTTGCAAGGTTCCTAACCAGAAACTTAATATTAATAAGAAAATGCCTTGATTTCAAAATAAAGGCCTCTCACTTATTTTGTGTAAAATCCAGAATATATACATATGTTTATATTATAGATACTTAGAGACCAGGTACTAAAGCTTTGAATTCCAACCAAGGTAAAAAGAAATCTGCTCAATCATTGCAAAATTAGAGATGAGGTTTCAACTAACATTTTATACTATCAAGCAACTTCAATTTTAGTTACTGCTTTTTACCAACACTTTATACTTTTCTTTTTTAAATAACACTCATTTTTATTTGTTGACTATCTTTGGATACCATTTCTATTCTCAACATTTTTTTTGTCTGTAATATATTCTACACTTTTTGTCATGGGCATTATGGAGGATTTTCAATTAGTTCTCCTGGTTCATATATAGGACTGTCTTGATTAACTAATAAACAAATTATCTAAATTTTCTTTTATTACTATTTCTTTTGGTAAACAAAATTATAGCAAACTTTTGTATAATCTGTTTTGAAAACTTATACTTCTCACTAATGTTAACTTCCAACAACTTATGCCAAAAATCTCCACTCACCTTATAGCATGACTTGCTGAAGAATCAAAGATACGAGGTCTACAGCTCCATTTCTTATTGATGTGGGGAAGAATAAATATCCTGTATGACATGATACTTGTAATTATATAATGTTTGTTTATAGTATATTCTTAGTATTAATATTAATTAAATTTAACTCTTTAATATAAGTGGTTTGATAATCTACATTTTGGAATCAGATTTAAAACCTGAAATTTATTCAAATTTAAGAATATGGTCTGTTGTATGCTGGCAATTTATTGGTGTATCATTTCCATAACTTAAATTTCAGAATCTATCATAAAAATCTCCTTATTAAGCCCCAAATAGAAATTCTGTCTGGTTACCTTTTAAAAAATGAAATTTACAATTTGAAGATGAAACAATGTCATTATTCCTTAAGTTTAGACTAGTATCCTCATTTTTGTTTTTGCTATACACAGTATGAATTGTCCAGTATCTTTTTTTTAGTTTTATTTATTTATTTTAATAGTCAATACAAAAATCTTACATGTATGCTGGTTTTTCTGTATATATAGTTGTTATTCTTTGTCTGATCCAAGTTTCCTATGTCAGAATGGGATTGATACTCAGATCTGTGAATTGTTCCTTTTGGGAAAGAGGTGGGGAAACTATATAACCTTCAAGGATTACCAGATGTAACACATATCTGAGGAGTCCAAAGATTGTATTGGCCAAAAAAGTGATTAAAAACAACAAAGAAAAAAGATTTCTTGAAAAATATACATTTACAATTACATTTTCTAAGTATAAAAATTGGCACTTTTCTGCTTTTCATTAGTTTTATGATGTATATACAAAGTATATTTTTATATAACAGCAGCAACCTTACAGTGCACCACAAGTAAAAGTTTTTAATAATTTCAATATCATCTGGAATAAATTCCTTACTATTTGTGATTTAGGTTGGTCCTTTTATAAACACTGTCCGATAGTATAAAGTTGAGCAGTGATCATGAGTTGAGTAGTTGTAACGGAATTTTAATTATTGAAAATTTTCATTACCACTAAACTTTAAACTCAAACTCAAATTCAATTTATCTGTTTCTGTTGTTAAAAATGGTGTCAAGTCTACACAGTATGGAAAAAAGAGACCAAAGCTGTCCAATTTCGAATGTAGTATGATTATTGAACTTTGAAATCGGGCAGATGTTAGAGAGCCAAGAACAGAGATGGTAGACCAAAGATGTCCGATTGTAATGAGAGGGCAGTCATCAGAGCACTGCAGTAAATCCCAATTGGTTCATGGCTTGTCTGAAGGCAGAAACAGGTGTTCAAGTTCACAAAGGGGCCATCAGATGAACAATTAAGAAGTCTGGATTTAGGCCCTGAAAATGATCCACAACCAATGCAGACTGCAATTTGCAAGACTTCATCAGATATGGGATGAGGAGTGATGGAGAGTCCTTTTCACAGATGAGAAGAAATTCAACCTGGATGGCCCAGATGGTCTTCAGTATTGCTGGCAAGACCCACGATTACCAAAAAAAAACTTTTCAAAGCATGCCAGTGAAGTGATGGGCTCATGTTTTGGGGTGCTATATGATATGGTTGGGAGATGGCACTTCAGTTTGTTGACAGGTGGCTAAACGTGGTAGGATATGTGGATATAAGTACTACAAATTTAGTAGCTGAAGGTGTTCGGTTTGGCAGTTCATGTTTCAGCAGGATAATGCTCCTATTCATGCTGGAGGAGTTATATAATGATTTCTTTAAGAGCATGTTATGATCAACATCGTTTGAAAATGCATGGTTGTCAAGGAAGGTTTTTGAAGGTGGGAGGTAATTTAATAGGATGCAGGAACTCAAAACTGCAATCTTAGCAGCTTAGAATGATGTGCTTTGTGATAGCCCCTGATTTTGATGTTCAACAATCTTACCACGTTCAAAATTGGACAGTTTTGATCTCTTTCCCATATGGTGTAGACTTGACACCATTTTTTTAACAACAGAAACTGATGAATTGAACTTTAAGCCCTTTATATCACGTCAATTATCAATGAGTTTAAATTTTAGTAGCAAAGATTTTCAATGATTAAAACTACTTGACTGATGATCACTGCTCAACTCTTTCTTATTGGACAGTGTTTAAAAAATCACAAACAGTAATGAATTTATTGCAGATAATATTGAAATTATTATTGAAAGTTTTGTGGTGCACTGTATATAAATAGACTATTCTAATAATCAGTTATGCTGTAGATTTTTTCCCTAACCATTAAGTCCTCAGGACTGGGTGTTTAAAGTGATGTATGAGTTACTTACATTCTTTTATTGTGTATGGATTTGGATGTAAAATGAGATTATTTCTTTCTATATTTTCATAATAGTCATTATCTGAATTATTTTGCTTAAAAAAATAATTTTGTAAATGTTATGAGCTGGGATGATAATGACTTTCAGTTTTGTTAACTGTTTGACCCTTAAGTTGAACCTCAATGGATCATTGTATCTCAAAGGTAGAAATATTTTCCCTGCTACTAAGCACTTTACCCCAAGGACTTCCTATCACACACCATACTTTTTTTAAAAAAGTGTTGTTTTTTTTTCATGATTTTAATAATGGCCTTTCTAATTTCAACTTCCTGCTCTCATTCTATCATGACCTCTTCTATCCTACTCTACTCCTAACCCATTTTGCCATGGCAATTGATGTGCCATTAGATGACACTGGTTTAATGTTAAAAGTGAACTTAGAGTAATTTGTGATAACCTCTATGTTGAGATAGTTGTTTGGTTTCTGAATTTTTCCTTTAGCAGTAAAGACTAACTTGCTGCACCTGTAGCAGCAACAGCAGTTCATTGCCTCTGCCAGTACAACGATAATGTTAATTCCTGTTTAAATACAGTGTGATGAAAATTATTCTATACAAGACAGTATGATGTGTATCCTTTAAAACTGATAAGGAAAATAGGTTCTTTGTCTTGGTTTTAAATCAGTTATTTTCTGTCATGAATTTTGACATGTCTATTTTTGATAACATTTTGCTTTTTTTTTTCTCTACTAACTACTTGAATTTTCATTAATTTACCACTTGGTTCTGTTAGCAGTAATCAAAAATATTGGTAGACTAATCTTCAGATAATTCAGAAGCCAAAATTATTTGTCATGAATTATTGTGATTTGTGTAAATTTTCATACTGAATTCTATTTTTTTTCTAATCCGATGGAGTAGCTGACTTTGTTGTACAAATGTTGATAACAAAGTAGTTTATGCCTGCAAAGCAACAGTATATTTAGAAACCTTCTGAACAATAATCTTTACTAATAGTTTTTATAGTACTGCCTTTTGGCATTGATCATTGGTTCACTGTGAGCAATTTTATAATCTCTTGAGCTTTTTATAAAGTAATTTCTTATTGTTCCATTGTTAGTTACAAGAAACAATATTTAGAATGCAGAAGAACTGTAATGCTATGTTACCTCTGGATTATACATTTGGATACACATGTTCATGTGCATCCAAATGCATGTAGCATTGAATTTTCTTTAGAAATAGATAGAAAGCTTATTTTGCCTACAAGCTTGTAAAAGATGTCTAAATAAGTATTCTTTGCCCACAGTATTGTTTATAATTCTACAGGAAAGTTTGTTCCATTCAAATGAAAAGAATTACTTGGACAGTTTATATAAAAGACATTTGTTGGACATTAATCAACTTAGGCTCAAGGCTCTATTCATGAAACACAGTAAGCAGTTGCTTGTGAGACTAACAAGCAAACCATCACTTAATGGCAGGTGCTCTAGATATTTTATATTAGTTTCTTCCAAATAAATTTGTAGGGCCTGCCTCTTTATTCCATTTTTCTCTTTATTTTCATCTTCATTCCATATTTGACAAAATTAAATTACCAAAAGAAAGTTTCTAATAAGTCATTTCAATCTAGGAAATACTGTGTAATCATGTTAGTTTATATGTATAAACTTTCAGACTTGGAAGTTAATAAATAGCAATTCAACAATTGATTACAAAATGAGTTAAAAATTACCAAGTCTTACTGTTTTTCAAATAAAGCAACCTTGAGTAACACTGGCAAAATTCTTTACTTTTGTGTTCTTTACAAAAATATCTTTGACGGTTTACAAATTAATTGCCCATCCTAAATAGATCTTGCTAGAATGTTAATCTCAGTTACCACTTTTTTGCTGAAGTAGTCATTAGTAGGCTGCTTATCAATGAAACTAAATAGTGAATAAAAACTTTAAAAATATTTCTTTCCTCCTCAAGCTCTCATATGGATACATATATATCAAATTATGTTTTCTTAATGTTTGTCAGATGAAACTGAACATGCATTTATTTTAATGTACCACATTGTAATTTCATAATGATTTTAACAGACAGTGGTACAAAAGTGTCAGATTAAAAAATATAAATTAATTTTTTCTGTGCTCTGTTTTTCCTCTTTTTACAGGAGTGTAATTGGGAAAGAGGCGCATGAAACTTTGATAGTATGTGAAATTTCTCTTATTTGATAGTCAGGGAACAAATAATGCCCGCTCTTCCACAAAATTTCATTGAAATTCATTGTGAGACTTGTAGTGTGTGTATGAGATATTATGATTGAAAAAGGCACAAATCTCTAATAATATGAACATAGCATTTCACTATATATCTGTATAGTTTCTATCTTACATTTTCTTATCTAATAAGTTATAAATATATTTGGTTTTTCATTGTTTAAAGATCAAAGTCTGGCACAAGGTCTAGATGAGGCTTTTGGCACCAATAAGAGATCAACACTTTTTTAGGGACCTTAATTCTATACCTTTGGCTACTTAGAGGTCACATACAGATATTTCATTAAATAGATAGTTACATGGAAATCAGATCATTACTATTGGGGGCAGTGCGGATACAGACCCCCACACTATTTTTTAAAGATTTTCAAAAACTAATATGCAAAAAACATGCTTCAATTTGGTAGGCATAGCTCTAGTCATCCTTGAGTTATGCTAACATAGGGTGGACAGAAATTTGGTAAATTATAGTAATAGTAAGTTTTTAGGTAAACGTAGCTGGACACAAAAGGTAAGGGTCCAGTTTAGCATAATACATTGTCAAGTTTTTTTTTTGT
>VCCN01001528.1:76518-94404 GCA_006491835.1 Architeuthis dux
TAAGTAAGTCTTTTGATGAAATTCTGTTTTTATTCACATTTTTCTGGATAATATAGACAAAAGTGTTGGGTCCACCACCCACCTTATATTGTGAACTATACTATATCACTTGAATTCTCTATAAGGAAACATTTTTATAAACTGTTAAAAACTAAATTAACTTTAGCTGTTAGTATTTGCAAACATCTCATTCAAGAGGAATTGGTGTGCTCCAGTTTCCTTCCAGATATAGGCTGCTATGTTTGATTTCATGGTATTGTCTCTTAAATGTTTGACTTGAAGAGTATTGAAAAGCCATAATCCAAAACAAGACCATGAAATTAAGTATGGCAAGCTATATATGGAAAGAAAGCACACTCTGCTATTCTCTTTCCAAAGATATATGTATATATCTTCTTCATTAACTATATCCACAATTTTGTCTATAAAGTATACAGACACTTGCTTGTAAAATCCTGAAATACCTATAAATTATTGTTTTAGGGTAAAATAAAGTGGATTTTTTAATTCCTCATGTCTTAAACCCATGATATAGCCTTTTAAAGTACTCAGATATGTCAACTGGGAGACGAGATATGAAATTCTGTTTTGTTGGTGTATGCTGGCGACCATTTTGTTTTATGCAAATGAGGTAGTTCTTCCCAACTTTTTTCTTGGGAACATCTTTTTTCTGAAAGAGAACATCCTAAGGAACATTTTGGTACCCTAAAGGTAGAATCATGGGGGGGGGGTGCATGGCAGCCCCTGCTGGCCCCCAGACTAATACTGGAAACTGCATAAAGTGAAGGGGCTGTATATGAGTTTGTTGTAAACAAGTATAAGTAGACCGTGTAGAAATGAATACCATATTTCATCACATAACTATAAAATTAAATAACAGTACTAAACAGACAGAGTACTTTGAGTGCCATTTCGCATCTCCCTTTCTCATTCAGAAAGCTTGCTACAAAGCATAATTAGGTATGGAAATGACTCAGAAAGGGTTGATATTTCACCAGGAAAAGACAATGTCAAACATCTACTTATGACCTGGCAATTATTAGAAATTTACAATAGTTTAAAGTGGCTGAAGACTTTTGCAAGGTACTGTTTATAAGTGTTAATAAAATTAATACTAAACAGGTTTGAAATAAATATTTCCTGTGCAAAGCTTGTTGAAATAATTTTCTTAAATATTTCCAGGGCAATGAAAGACTGCTTAAAAGCCTATGATGACTTTTGTCCATCTAATACTACATAATAAGTCTGCAAAACTGTTAAAATAGTTGTGTATCCTATGTGCAGTTTATAGCTGAAAGCAAAATTCCCAATTTTGATGCCAATTGATGCTACCCTTAGATTGACCAACAATACAATACAGCTTTTAAAACCTGACAATTCCTATGCTTCTGGAGCATGAGGCATTTTGATCTGATTGTAGAGTTTTTGTGTTTTTAAAATAAATTGCCAGTAGGTATCTTAGTAAATATCAGATTTGAGTAAAATAATTCATTTTATTTATTTATGTTTGTGTATTACATTTGTTAAAGTGGCTAAGAAAATATTTGTAGCAGATCATTTATTTTGAAGACAGAATTAAAAGAATTTTAAAAAATTGATAAGCAGCAGTGATATTTTGAAAAACAAGCAATTTGTCCTTGGATAAGATTAATGCTAATCTCTATCTATGGGCATAAGAAAAAGTCATGGGAAGAGCAGCCTTTAGTTACTTCTACTTACAACAATATTTAGGTTCATCTTTTGTGTCTGGAAGGTAAGGTGATGGCTACAGTAATGTCTTACAAGATAGGCTCAATATAGGCAGTTATATAAGTTACATAATAGCTAACATTATTTAGTTTAATCATAATAATTTCTCTACCCTCAATCATACTTTTTGGTTTTATGTTAACTATGATGCTCTGGATATATATATTTTGATATAGTAAAGAGCATGTTTTGCATTGTGCATCATTAGACTCTGTTACAGAAGAACCAAGGGATATTTCCATATAAAACCAGCCACATGACCTGAATAAAAAGTTGTTAAATATTATTCTTATACTTTTATAAGATTAAAAGATTTGCTTATTTTCTGGTGTATTTTTCTTTGCAACAAATCCTTATTATTCTCCAGATTAAAATGTGAGAAAACTGAATTAAGCATTGTTTGGCTCTAGTGAAAAAGTAAAATAAAAATAATAAATCAGCTGTGATAAATGGTGAACTTCATGATTTGTATGTGGTTGATACCTTAAAAATTGGATTTTTACTCTTACAACTGACTTTTTACAAACCTTTCTGCTCTCTGTCTCTCTTTACATTGATTACTAACTAATGTTAGATATGTTTCTTGGTCATGCTGCTGTTTATTTGAAAGCTTTTTAAAATTTAATGCTAATGAATCTTATAATGAGGAGTAGGTTATCAAAAAGAAAATTGGACTGGAAATTTTTTGTCAGATTCCTCTTTAACAGAAAAATAGAAATATGTAGATTGTATGTATGTGCTCTGCTTAATTCAAGATCCAAATGTAACTTGTTTCCCAATGATCTGCAGTTTCAACTCAGCTTTTAGTATAAAGTCTTTCAGTTTAAAGTATTAGTCACTTACAGTGAAAATATAAGGTACATGGAATATCTACTAGAAGCTGTGCAACGTCTCAGAACCATATATTATCAAATCTGTGTCAGCTTATAGATAAGAAATTTTATCATGGACTGACTTTATATTGCCTAAAGTGTTGTTTTTTGGGTTTCTTTTTACTAACTAATGAGAATATTTCAATATGAAAATGTTTTATTTTGCCACTCTAAGTTATGTATTATGCTCCAATGCAATTAGTAGTTTTATCATTTTGTTCTGCCCTTTGTTGTTAAATATTTGTTGGCACAGTCATCATGTATTACTCTACCTTCATTCATTGGCTAATGGCCATGAATAAACAAAAATTCTTCCTAAAAACAAAACCCCTCTCCCTACTCTTGAAAAACCCATCATTGGTTAAAAATGAGACATCTATACTCTTTCTTTTTTCTCTTTCCCTCAATCTACTGGATTTGTGTTTCTGTTTGCCATTGCAGACAGAGCTTGGCAAGTCACATAAGCCAGGGCTGCAACAGCAGCACCATGTCATTGCTCTCATTCTTGTCCACTTACTGGGACATAGCTCAGTTCTTCCTCCTGGTGTTAAGCAGCAACAGGATAACCTAATATTTATCTCTGCCAACAAAGTTGAAGAGATATATGTATTTGGTTGCATCTTTCTGTCCACACAATATCTCCAAAAGTACTCAATGAATTTCAATAAAATCTTGGGAATAGGTGGGCAATGGGGTAAGGAAGAGTTGGTTAAATTTTGAGGCAGATCCAGGAATTCTTTTTTTTGGCTGATCCATGCGCTTTTGTAGCCTATTGTCCACCCTTCCACAAAATTTCATTGATCTACTTTTGTAGATATCTTATGGACAGAAAGATGCGACCGAATCCATATGCTCCTCCAACTTTGTTGGCAGAGGTAACAAATCATTAAACCAGTGCCATGGCTCTGTTGCTAAAGTTTCTTTTGATTCACAGAGTTTAGGTTATAAATCTTTGAAGCCTTCCTCACAATATGTGTGTTATTAAAATCCTTCATGCCTATTGATATGAATATCGAATAGGTCATGATTTAACTGGTAAAAATTACTATTACATCTATCTCTGGTTTCAAAATAGGGCAAAGGATAGAGCTCTTACTCTGAGAGGTCAGTTTAATACTTAAAAAATATGGTATACTTTGAATAAATCCCCTACAGCAACTTCAGATAGTGGGCATTTATTAAACTATCTTTGAGATTTGTTCAAACACTTTTCAGGGTTTTTTTTGTTTTTGTTTTGCAATCCTGAAAATGTTTCCAGACAAAGATTCTAAAAAAAACCAAACAACCTTTTCATACTGGCACTCAATGGGAGAAGTACTAATGTTGTGTATATAGAAGCCCTGTTAAACTAAGGGACTACATCATTTGTTTTTGTCCATCAGAATATTTTTTCAGTTAACAGCTATTTTTTTTCATGTGTAAATAGTATTTGTGTTTTGTAAGAAGAAATATATATATATACGCCCCCTCGATTTAGAGGTAGAGCACTTTCGTAGAGAATTATCTGTTTACATCTTAGCTCTTCAGAGTATTCTGAATTGAGCGCTCTTTGTAAACAAAAACATATGAGTTTATATGCCTAAAATAATGATCTACAACCGGTAACTGGGGCGTTGGTAGGAGATCGGACGGCTGGCCCAGAGATCCGGTTTCAATCCTCGCTCGGGGCACCAAGGCACTTATAGTCAGTAGCCACACTGATGAGTCGTAAAAACGACGAAACAGCTCTCTGTGGATGTGACAAATATATATATATATATATTTTTTTTTTTTTTCAGTTATTTTTCCTCTAGGCAATGCCAGGTATCCTTGCTAGTATATATGTTTGACTCTGCTTCTAAGATATGTCTCCTATCATATGAGCTGAAGCCTAATTTAAATAGTCAAAATTTTATTTATTAGGTTGTGAGATCAATATTCTTTGAGTTGCAAGATTCCTATGTTACTCAATAATAAAATTGTTTAATGTTTGCTATGATTTGATGAAATAATCATATTCTGAAACATTATTGTTTTTATTCCCTGCAATTAACATGATTCTGAGCATTTGAAAAATTGTTTGTGGCAATTATGTTTTTGAAAGTGAATGCACAAAAATAATACAATCAAAACAAGCAAAATTAATCTGACCTATTTATCATTCCCAGCTGCCTTCCTGAGATGTTAGAAACATTGTGTAGTGTACTTAATATTTTTTTATATTTTCTTTCTATACTTAGCCTTGCAAAGTGTTTGATATATCACAACTGTTGAGTATTAATGCTCAACACTAAAGCTACGCTTAGATCGCACTTACAATCAGTCGCCAATTCTTTGAGTCCAATCGGTGATGAATTAATCGACGATCAACTGTTGATATGAGCATTCTTACAACCTGCAAAACCTGTGACTGGATTGTAGGGATAGAAATGGTTCAGACTTTTTTAGTCATCACCGCTCAACAAAAGGTCAGAGAAGTGATTTATTCATTGATCACCCCTTTTCCAATTTTTTAATTGGTCATCCCCTACATGGCATGCTGCCAAAAGACGCTGGTCACGTGATGGTTTCAATTGTGTGACTAACCAGGCACTATACCAATGGCCATAATGGCTGATGAATTTTTTATGAATTATTATATCATTAATATCCGCTGTCTGAGCTCTAAAAACTAAATTCTTACGCCCGGGGCACTGGAAGGTGCTAACTTCAAACACTGGGGCACTGGAAGATCTTAAATTTTAACATTCAGTTAAATATGTTAAACTAGCACTAGCAGTGATTCCTGGGGATAAAATAATGTCTCGCACACACTCCCCCATACAGTTTAGCATTATTTCTTCACTCAGACTCCTGCCCTTTCCCAGGTGTGTTGTGTAGTAAGAAATATATCAAAGAACCTATTTTTACTATATTGTCAAATTTGAATTTTCTTTTTGTTTCCCTGGGCGATGCCAGGATTTCCTTCTGGATAAAATAGAGCATATTTGAAAAGAGTAATCTCTTACTTGAATATCATATCGGTTCTATTTTACTTTTATCATTTATTTCAATATAATTTGGGTGAACAAATTCTCTTGCAAAATCTGTACAGCCTACTTGTAACTTCAGGTCATCACTTTTTTTCTTTTTGAATTTATTCTAATAAGATCAAGGTTTGATTTCCAGTAATTGCTGATGCCTGATAATAATTATACCTAAGATGTTTTGATATTTTTCTCTATCTATGGAATGTATTATTAGATATTTAAATTTAAGAAAAAAATATTTTTGGCTAAGGACTATTTCTAAAGTGAAGTTAAATTTAAACGATAATCTTAATACATAAAAACAAATGTTATCAGTCCCATTTTTGATGTTTACTAGACAATCTTCTGACCCATTGGGTCACTAATCTGTGTGAGTGCAAACACAGACAAATTTTGTGTTTTGGAAAAATGATTTCTGAAGGAAGTAACCGAAATACTTCAAAGCCATGGTTTTGTATGACAGACTGAAAGTGAGGGTCCAGTCCAGCATTATAACAGGTCTGTTTAGTCACTTAATAGAAACCGTCACATGACCTACATCTTTTAGCAGCATGCTGTGTTGGGGTGATCAATTAAAAAATTAGAAAAAGGTGTGATCAATTAAAAAAAATTAGAAAAAGGTGTGATCAATAGATAAGTTACTACTCTCGCCTATTGTTGGGTAGTGATCACTTAAAAAAAGTCTGAACTTTAAAAAAACACGCCTGACACAAACTAAGAGATAAATTTAGCATAAGCTTACATTGCAAATTGAACCCCTCGCAAAAAAAACAAGTTTTCTCTAGACATATGGATTAAATGTTTAGATTTTCAGCCCTCTAGCTTCATTGATGCGGCCTGCGTGATACACAGACAAGCTTGAAAACTCACAGAAACCTATGGTGACTGTTTTGGTTGATGGTTTCTAATTGCATCGTAAATAGAACCCCCCCCCCAAAAAAAAAAAAAATGATTTCTTATTGAATTAAAGAGAACTGCAATACTTCAAAGCCCTGGACAGAAAGAGAGGGTCCAGTCCAGAAATATGTTTACATCGTAAACAGACCCTACCCCCTCCCAATGGTTTTCTGGAAAACATGATTTATCAATGAAGTAAAGTGAAGTAACTAAATTATTCTATTTAAATAGTATCTTATCACAGTGGTTATCTTCTATTAAGATGTTCTATTATGACATCACAGCGTTTTCTCGGCAGACACAAACTGAGGGTCTAGTTCAGCATTATAGTTAATAGACCCCCCTCCCCCTTTAGCTACGAGTCACCGTTTTGGCTGCTTAGAGGGTATGAACAGAATCAGAGTTTTAGTTTTTCCAACAAGATCAGTTTGTTGATTGAAATGTGAAGATTTTGGGTTTGTAGACTATGATCAATTCCTTTAACAATTTTTATAACAAAAAGCAATTCTAATGTCCTTCACAAAAGTTTCCAAAGTGTATCAGTGTTCTTTATTAATGGATTGCTTCCTGCTTATACAAAAGTCTTGTAATATCAGTTAAATTGATAAAGAATTGATGTCAGAATTTTATATTGAAAAATTTAAATTTCTATCCATTTGATTTTGAAGTTGGATACCATTTTTTATATTGACACAACATTTTGGCGATTCATTCTATGGCCTTCTTAAGGTGTAATCTGTAATATCTGGAAAGTCTCTTGTTGGTCTTTTTCTCTGGTAGTGCAAAGTAAAAAAAAAACATCAAACAGAAAATTCAAATGTTAACAGCAAACCATCATGTAAGATGTCTGGTAGAACAGATCCAAAGGGTTTGTTGATGGTATAACATCAGGTTCAATAGTAAAATTACTCTTTGCAACTTCCTTTTGATGATAGAAAAAAAAAATTTTTTTCCCCTGATGTATTTGATTAAAACAGATTTCCTGAAAATCTGCTTTTTATATTGCACATAAGTGGCAAGGGAGTCAAAGGGAAAAGGCGATGCTGAAACGTGTATCCTGAGAGATTATAGACACATCAGACCAATCTCACACTGCAGAATACCTTCAGGAAATTGCAATGTCTTCAATAAAGAAGTCAGAGGATGATTTTGGCTGTCATGTTGGTAGTGTGGTGACTGGTAATGCATCCAATGTCAGCTGGATAAGCCTATTAGAAGAAAGTGAATTACAAGTGTTGACTTATGGATGTTCAGCACACATTTTAAATCTGCTGGCTCATGATTTGGAAGGTTCTTCTAGTGTAAAAAAGCATGTGGGTTATGTGGTGAAATACTTTAGGAACAATCATTACGCCTCAGTAAGGTACTGCTTAGGAGGTGGTCAACGTCTTATGCCCCAGGATATTCGTTGGAACACCATGTCGGACTGTCTGAAGATTTATATTAACAACTGGTCAATTCTCCTTCAAATTTGTGAAGTAAACAAGGACAAAATAGATCTTAAAGTAAGAAATAAGGTTTCCAATCTTGTGCTGAAGCGATCTGCAGAGGAACTGCTTTCTCAACTACAGGCAATAGCTAAAGCCCTGGATAAGATACAGTGACACATGCACCATTGCTGAAGCAGTTGATATTTGGAAAGGATTATGTGAGAAAGTGAAAGAAATGGTGAAAAAGAAAAAAAAAGGTCAAACCAAACCATGTCATCACCAAAGCCCACTTTCTTGAAAGGCACTAAGCGGAGAAGAAATAAATATTGCAATGGAATATGCCAATGAGAAATATCCTTACTTGTTCCCACTATCATAAAGTTGCAAGCAAAGTCTCCTCCTTCCAGACATTTAAATTTGCAGACACTGTAAGCAAGACTGTATCCGCTATTGAATGGTGGAATCTTCTGGCGTTGAACATGTTTTGTCTTCATATGGACTTGTTCATTCTAAACTGAGAAACATAGAGCAGCAAAACTTGTATTTCTGTTTAAAGCAATGAATGCAAAAACTGCTCATGCTGAAGAACTTGAAGATGCTTAAGCATAATAAACTAGACATTTGTCACTTAAATAATTCAGATAAGATTTTATTTTACAGTGAAAATGTTATTGCAGTTGAGAATTTTTATTCAGATAGAAATAAATATTTGATTCAGTATGTCTTACACTTTCCTTCCTTCATGAAATTACAGGTAAACAACAAATTGTGATTTAAATCAATATGATTTAAATGAGACAACCCTGGATGGGTCTACAAAAGATTGTGTTTATTGCATATATGGAAAAACATATAAGGATGAAACAAGCTGCCCCATTAAAGTCAGACTTTAGGAACATAAGAAAGCCATAGCCAAAGGAGAGGTGGAAAAATCTGGTATGGCGGAACATAACTGAAGTGAAAAGTGTACGCATTACCCCCTCTTGGATGAGGTCCAGATACTTGATAAAGAGAATCATTGGGGAGTGAGGAAGTTGTACAGCATATATCGGCTTTTCAGCTGAATGTATGTCGTGCTAGAATGGATTTCAACACCATGTGGTTTTCTTTATTTCGCAAAGCAGGTGTTGGACAACTCCCACGTGTATAATTTGGGAATCACCTGAGTGCTTGGTTGGCGATATGATTAAGTCTCTGTACCTAGCGTTGCCAAAAAATTGATTGTTCCGGTTGGTATATTAGTGACCATAATTTTTCTTCTCTGCTAAACAGGGACATTGGATGGAAATCAATTTTTAATAAAGAAAAGAATGAGAATTTCCATGTTAAAAATTATGGAATTGTACTGCACGCATTGCTAAAAATAGAATAACTTATTTTACAAGCGTTGCTGGTAATGTTTAAATTTTCTGTTTGATACTGTGTTATTACTTTGCACTACCAGAGAAAGAGACCAGAAAAGATTCTCTTTCCTACTGGATATTACATATTTCTGCTGAAATGTTGTGTTAACATCATAGATAGGAAGAAGAGATTAAATTGTCCAAACAAAAGTTATAGACAATATAAAATTTATTGTTCAATTGTAAGCAAGGGTTATATAAATCTTGTTAATTTCACTAGTGATATTGAATCTCCTAAAAATATTCTCCTATAAAAGTTCCTGAATATCTGTTACTAGAAAATCTAGGCAATACAGCTTGTGTAATGCTATTCCATCACATTAATCCTAGCTTTAAATGAGTAAAATATTCCTTGTTTTTAATTGTTAAATTCAAAATTGGTTTTGTAACAATGATGTATGAATTTCTCTGTTAAGGCTATTAAAATATTACTGTTTAAAAAGCAAGTGTTAAAAATTACTATTCTCTGTATTTAAAAACTTGCAAACCTCTTAAAAAAGGCAAAATTCTGCTGCAAAGCATATATTCGATATACAGTTTTAAGCAAACTATTTGCACACCAAATCTTGTTAGGTTTGTATTGTCAAAGTTCTACAAAAATGAGATTTTAGAAAGTTCAAAACCTAATGCACTAAGTTTATTTACTTTTTAGTTATTTTAGATAGTGCTATAAATAGTAATACTTCTAATAACAATCTGTCTAAGGCCAGTTAAAAAGACCTTTGTAAATATGTATATACAGTTTGATTAGAATTAATTCAGATATTTTTGAGAAAAGTAAACTCAAACACATGGAGGGTATCATTTCTGCTATCACGCCCTCTCTTATTTTGTGTGTTTATCTAAATGTTTTTTCTGCAGTACTTGTCTTTCTTTGTGGGTAATCTATGATTACTTGGTGTTTTAGATCCAAGAACTAGTAGCAACAGTTAGAAATGTAATAAGAGAGAATGTGACAGCTTGGCAAATCATGATGTTCAGCCAGAAATGAACTGGCCTAATTCCTTATGTACCTCAATTAAGCCATTCTTGATATTGCCAGTTTTAAACTTTTTCACCATCTTGCTCCCCTCCTTCTCTTCAAATATGCCACACTAATACAATTATCATAATAATTAATCGTTGGTGTTTATATAGTGGTCAGCACTAGTAAAGTAACCTACCAAATACACTTATCTCTCATCACCGCTGAGCAAAGAATTGCTTTAGGTGCCTTTTGCAGTCTTCCAGTGAATTGTTATTATTTTCATTAAGAGAATTCTGTAAAGACAGAATAAATGGTAATCCAATGGTACAATATCTGGTGAATAAAGCAGATGATTGAAAACATCTCAGGCAAGCAGTTGCAATTTTTACCTGATCACCACCAAAACAACATTCAGTCTAGCATTATTCTAATGAAATATTATGTCCTTTCTGCTAATTAATTTTGGACGTACGTATGCTTTTTGTTTATTGTTGCCTTCAGTTGGTCTAATTGAGAGTAGTACTCGTTTGAATCC
Organism: Architeuthis dux; assembly: GCA_006491835.1. Taxonomy (NCBI): domain Eukaryota; kingdom Metazoa; phylum Mollusca; class Cephalopoda; order Oegopsida; family Architeuthidae; genus Architeuthis; species Architeuthis dux. The sequence continues at coordinate 87,380 of VCCN01001528.1, forward strand.
ATGGTTTGGTTCCTCAGAAGGAGTTCATAGTAGAAAACTCTCTTCTAATCGCACCATATACACAGCATCACTTTCTTTGGGTGAAGGTCTGTCTTTCGTACGGTTAGTGGTAGTTCATTTCACTTGCACCTTGATTTCTTGAATTCTTCATTCTTGTAAAGTATCCATTTTTTATCACCCATCACAATTTATTTAAAAATCTGAACATTTTCATGTTTCAACAGTTAATCACACACAAAAATATGATCCAGTAGGTTTTTTCATTAACTTATGTGGAAGCCTCACATCAAAGTGACTAACATAACCAAGCTGATGCAAATGATTTTCGATGGTTGATTTGGATATTTTAAGTATGTTGACTATTTCTTGCATCATATAATGTTAATTATTCTCAAGACCTTTTATTTGATTTTTATCAACCTCAACTGGTCTACCAACTGTGAAGTATCATTGCATTTGTACCTTTCTTGAAATAAAACGAAGAATAAAATAACCCAGATTTTTCAGCATATTATGCTATTTTCAATGAACAAAAAAAATGCCAATTTTGACAATTTAAAAAAATGAAAATGCACGTTGATTTGACAACTGTCACAATAAAATCTTTTTGAATGACATTAATTAAAACTAAATGTTCCTAATACCATCTAATGACAGAAACATATCAAACTTTTTGGGTAACCGAATAATATAAATTTCTACCAGAAAAAATATATTTTAGCTTTAATGATTTAAGATGAATTGGAGGGGCGTATCTATAAAAATGTATGCCATAATTAGCAGCTTTGAAATATTTTTTGTGTGTAAAATGGTGAAAGTTAAATAGAATTTATATTATCACGGGAGTTGATTTATTTTTATAAAAAAAAATTTATTTTAAAACATAGTTCATGTTCTCAGTAACTTTTCCCAAAATATAGCATAATCCTTAAAATTTTGAGGAAACTTTCAATATGAAGCAATTATATACCAAATCTGGATTTTTTTATATTTTATTTCTGTGTATTTCTACTCCAATGAAAAAAGGTTTCTGTTCGGATATGTAATAGCCTTGTTCGCTAGTGTGTGTGTGTGTGTGTGTGTGTAACTGCCTACTATATTTAGATTGTCTAATGAAAATAGGCATTTTAAATAAGTTATAATTTCAAAGCTTTTATATTAAATACTTAAAAAATTATTTTTATTTACTCTTTCTTGTATTTTGTGTCAATTGTTTTGCATGTACTTTATGCAGGATCCAAAGTCATTTAAGCATTTTTCTCTTTACTACTAGTGACTTGCAAGGAGTGATGTACCGGATGTGGGTTTTTGATATCTGGATTTTGCCGGATACTGGATTATCCAGTTGAACAATATTTATCATAATACTAACATAATTTTTTAAGAAAAATTCTTGGTTAAATTTTGATAATTTGATCTATACTAAAGATATAAAACTACAGATTAAGTTTACCTTAGATAATACCTATTTATAGTATGCTAATAAATAATAAAATGTGTAACAAAACAAATTTATACATAACATTTATTTTAGTGTGAATGAAGTGTACAAATTGTATATAAAAGCACACATCAATATTCATATTTACACAATATCTAAGTCTTTAAACATTAGTGCTAGCAGTGGTATAATAAACATAATTCTTTATAGTTTTAACATTTAAAAAAAAAAAAATAAATACATAATGATAAAAAACAAACCATATCTTCTGAAAGGAGAAAAAGAATTTACGCATTTGATCTTCTCTAGCGGAAATTGCCAATGGTTTAAAATGCTGAAAATGGCCGATGTACCTTCGACGAAAAATGGCCAATTAATTTAAATAAAGTGCTACAATCTTAAACTTAAACACCCAAAATAAATCACGAGCTGCAGAAACGGCCAGACCCCAAATCATGAAATAAATTATGGGTCGGGTATGTGCAGGCCCTAAAATATTACAGTACTGTCGGGTTATATAAAAAGCTTACGGGCTGCAAAACATCGGCCCATGCAGGTCTCTAGTGCTATGTACTGATCTGTTTTAGAGTGTGTAATGCCCTGTTCACCATGGTTCCCAGTCCCATGGTGAGAAGACTGGAGTAATTTCCAGTGTTCTCCCTGGATCTCACCACCAAACTCTGCCTGCTGTGGACCTGGCTCCATTCTCAGCAGCATCATTGCAATGCTGTAGGGCTTGGTGAATTAAATCTGGAATAATTATCTAATAAAAATAAATTCTATTTTTGTCAACCTTGCAGAGCAAATCTCTACATCAGAGTTACTATGTTGTTGTCAACAAAGTTTTCTACCAAATTTTAACATTTAAGTGTTATTTTTGTAGATAAAAGCTTGAAAATTTGTCTACTTAGATGTTATGACATTCTTATTAATATTACTAAAAAAAACAAACTTAAAACGTATAAAGGTCCCTGGCAGAAAACGGTTGAGAGAGAGAGTGGCAATTAGTTGTTTATTAGTACATTCAAACCATAGAAAAATTTAAAATGTTATATATTTTCAGTAATTCATTCTAATCGGTTCAGCATTTCCAAAGTTCAAGATTTTTGAAATTCCCATTTTTCAAATCCTGGGGTTTTGTAAGCATTATAGTCATATTTCTGCAAAATCGGTCATGATTTGATGAATCTTTCCAATTGTAAACAAACAATCTGATCACCATCTCTCATACAAAATTTCATAGAAATATATTATGGAATAAGTTATCCAATTGTGTAAAAGGAGACGACAACAACGCCCATAGCGAATTATAGTTCCCGGCAGCCTTTTTCTGCCGAGGACAATATATTTTTAAACAGTATATATTTTTCATGTTTTAGCACTTTTAATATGAAAAAATGGGTAAAGTATACAATTATATATATACATCCTTAAGAAATATATCTTAAAAATTCAAATTTGAAATAAGTAAAGTTTTCATGTTCCATTAAAAATTAATATAACTATCAATTATTAAAACAATATTTGAATAAGACTTGATATAAATCCATGATAATCATTTAATTTGCCATATCAATTAATTTTGTCACTAATTGAAAAAGATAATTTATGAGATAAATAAACAATATAGTCTAGGTTAAAGTATGATTTCACAAAAAGTATGTATACATCATACTATTTTAAATGAGTTAAAGTGAAGCAGTCCATTTAAATTCTTCTGATTTAATAAACACTGTCAAAATTTAATTGGATCTAGTAATAATGAATATAAATGAATAAATTCTATGCGGAAAGAATACTGACAAAACCGGGTTTTATGAAAAAAGAAATTTATGCAAATCAATTTGCGTAGCAAAAATGACGAAAGCATAATGGATGATTAAAACGTTTAATTGCTGACTTGTATTACAATGTGCTTCAACAGCCCATACATTCTTTCATTATTATTCTTTCTAATGCAATAAATATTTACATGCAGCCTGTAAGATTTAACTCGACCCAGTTGAGTCAACTCTCTCTCGGGCATGTAAGTTTTCTTGACTGCTGGTCTAGTTGAAAAAATCTTTGAAAAATATCTCAAATTTTTTTATATTTAAAACATTTTTTAATCTTTCTCGTACGAATTTCAAAGACGACCGTGTTAATTTATCCCCCTCCTTACATAACCTTTTTTTCTTTGCAAACTTTATTCACCAAGGAACAGTGGCGTACCTAGGGTTGGTGTCATGTAGTAAGGCCCCCCTCCCCCAAACTTGATCTCTTCCCGGGATATCTAGAATTTTGGTGATATTTTTGTACTACAGGTATACGTTCCTCAGAAGATAGGCATAAAATCTGAGGGGAATTATTTTTTTAATGTAGATTCTTTTTTCTTTTTTTTTTTTTTTTTTTTTTTTTTTTTTTTCAATACATACATCAAAAGGTACATGGACATATTCACCTATAATTTCAAAACTATTACTCCTAGATCCCTAATTTTATGTTTTTCATTGCACTATGAAAATTGTCTCGCTAATACTAAATATGTTAAAAATAAAAAAAACTTCTTCATTAGTACAGAGTATAGTATTGAAAGTTACCTGTTTGAAAATTAAAACAGCACACGTGATAAAATCTGTATTATCAGTTTGTATATATTAAGGCTGAAAAGCTACAGCTTTTACATTTGTGCTTATAACAAAATTTCCCAAAAGGTTAATGTCTTGGGTTTTTCCTGTTATTCTATATAAAATCCCACTTTGTTTCATACCAAATTTGTTAATTTACTTCCAGGTTTGACCATTTTTTGGGGTGGAATTCGACTGGACTATAATGAGATGTTTCATTAGAAAAAAGAATTACAAAGAAACTATATGAAATTTTTTTAGGCAGTCATCTGGGTGACACCACTCTGATGTCACCTGGGACCCCCCCCCCCCCCTAGTCGGTACGCTAGGAACAGGAAAGGTAAAACAATGAGATCAAAGTCATGTGTCAATCTTCTTTGCATAAGTATTTTAGTTGAGACATTATTTTGGTGTGAGTATACATTCCCTCTAACTTGACAGGCGATCGAGCCCCCCCCCCCTCCTTTTCAACATTTTAAAATTTATTTTTTATATAAATCTTACAGGCTGGTTACATGTAATTGAAAACACATTCTTTTCAGTTAGTTTTTAAGTTCATCACAACTTGTTATAGTATTGAAAGATAGCGTTATTTATAATAAACTAGGCCGGATTTCTTGAAATTTGGATATGTTTTTTGGTATATCCAGCCTGATATGAATTCTGGTACATCACTACTTGCGACTATAGAGCAGGTGTTGATCTAATAGGCTACTTGTCTGTAGAATTGGCTAAAAGAAATGAAAATTAAAAGTGTGCCTCTTGCTGATATGGATGAATACTCATATCTCTGAGATATGTACATATAATAGCAGATGCTTGTGTATATACAAAATGTGTATCCATATGCTGTATATGAAATATAATTGTGTGTGTGTGCATGCAAGCATAATGGATCTATATAAGCAAATTATTCCTGTATTTTTGTTTCTTTGATTTTTAACCTACTTTGAGATGGAATTTTACTGTTTCAAATAGATTACTCTGAGGCTTTTTAAGACACTTTTCAGCTTTTGGAGTCTTAGAGGTGGTTTCTCATGATGTATAACACATTAGACAGATTTAATTTTTTTTATAAGCCATGTTTTTTTTTTTTATATATTATAAAAGAATATGCATGTATTCTTATCACATGCATGTTACCAGCAATCAGTTAGTAACAAATGAATGGAAATTTATAAAAATGATATCATCCTGATAGTATATTGATAATATTTTGTTTGTTTATATATTCATTACACTGAAATAATCAGATTGTCATGAAATCACTTTATTTTAGTACTTGTTTTAATTATTTAATCTTGCTTTTGAGAAAAGTATCTCTTAGATTCTTTTGAAGTTTCAGATTTAAGTTTTCTTTTCTTTTTTTTTCCTCCTTTTCTTTCACATAAGAGATGGTAAAAAGACACTTTAACAGTGTAACAGAAACTGGTGCTTGGTGTAGTAAACCTTAATATTGATCAGCCACAAAATATTTTTGTCTAATCTGAGATAAGTAATTTATTTGGACTCATTGGATTTTTTTTTTTAACCTTGCAAATAGTTTTTACTTCAATTCCAGATCAGGATACTAAAGTTAACATTTTATTTGTTATTTATTCATACTCAAACGGTTGGGTTTTATGTATCCTAAATTTTTAAGGGTCTTGGCAGGAATTCAAGGCTGATTAAATACACCTTAGTTAACTTTGGAGAACAACAGAAAAGGTTTCTGGTTAGTTTTTCATATTCTCTAATAGTAGTCTTGATTACTCTGTATAGAAGAGCTTAAGGGATGTTTAAAATATGCTAATTTATAGACACCAAACAATCAGCCACATGTGCCTTTGTTTTGCTATCACTGTATCACCAGTATTACAAAACCTGCAATGATCTTCTGACACCATAATAACACTTCAGTAAGCTTTCAAACCTTCACTTTTCTGTGTGTTTGTTGGTTGTTTTTGTCACGCTAAGGCAAACAGAGAGGGGGTACTGCAAACACAAAGACACAAAATGGGCTGCCACTGTCTGTGTTCACTGAAAGTATACAGGCACCCAATGCTGCTGCTGATTTCTCAGTTTCGTTTTTCAACTAATTCTGTTGCTTTGTTTTCAAATTATTAAAAAACAGAAAATATGAAGTTGTAGAAAATTGACAGAAAAATAAATTTTGTTTGACGTTTTTTGTTTGCAATAAATACATTTATACTAAAATATATATTTGTATAGTTTATCCATACATAAATAATTGTCAATTTTGGAGGGTACTATGCTAGTATAATATATATTTACCTTAAACAAAACTTAAATCCATAAGTCAGCAGAGGATATAAAGATTGTTAATTATCACTTAGAAAGCTAGGATTATCAACTTCACATTTGGATGAGTGTACAGTATAAATAAGATTATTCTTTAATAATTTTTCCTGTAAGTGGAAAGTGCCATTTGTCATAAGTTGGGAGACATAAAATTAATGTTTATTCTTTCTGAAGTTTTATTAATTTTGATACTTTAATCCATAATTTTAGTTTTTTATCTGGAGAAAATAGCAAACTGAGACAAAAAAAATTGTGAAAAAATACTAGAATTTCAATAGAAATTTTCACTGTGTCTTGTAAAATCTTAAATTGAGGCTAAATGCTATCAATTGTTGTGAAACACTTTTAAATCATTAGCCAAGCAAAACACAGTGTTGAATATTATTATGAGCTTGAATTTAAGTGAATAATTACAGTTTGAACTGTAATGAAGGCAAGTGGGTCTAATTAAAGCCAGTAATAGGCTTGGAAACTGTTTGTTTTCCTCACACTTAGCTCATTTCTTTTCCCCAGTATTTGAAAGCATTTGACTTGGCACTGGACTGCTAGTAGCTAGTCATAGGTGTTTTAACCTCAGGAAATAAATCTTTGGGATATGAATTAACTAATTCATTCTGATAAGCCAAATCTATCTGGCCTTCATATAATTTTATTGTGAAATATTACTATAAAACTTT
>VCCN01001528.1:101209-115143 GCA_006491835.1 Architeuthis dux
ATATATATATATGTGTGTGTGTGTATATATATATATGTATATTCAGATGTATATATATGCATGTGGGTGCTTCCGTGTCATTTGGACCAGTGGTCCCCACTTAACCATCTCAGATTTTCCTCTAACTTTGCTCAGATGTTCATTTGAGTTTGAAATGAAGTCCTGTAAAATTCTAGCTCAATATCTCTACTTGTTCAGTCACTATGGATCCAAGAACCAGGACTACTTTGGTTGAAGCGATGATGACCAAATCTTTTTTTCCATTTTCAACTAGCAACCATTCCACAACAGGAACTTCTACTGCACTGAAAATTTGTTACCTTCATATGTTGATTTTGAAAATGTTATCAGCCTAGCTCTAGACTGCATCATTTCTTTAGCAAATGATGTCAAAATGGGCTCCAAATTTCATTGGTATTTTTAAGAAGCGATCTTTAAGTAATCATTACTCAGAACCTAGCCAACTTTGCATGCTCTATCTGGCAAGGTACAAAGTGATGCCAATGCACTACAAAATGTTACAATATCGATCCTTCTAGCTTTTCTAGATCCTGAGATATAAGGTCTCAAAAATGGCCCGAATTAAAAAATGATAAAACAGCATCATTTTTAAAGGCATGTGGAACAATCTGCACAATTTTCTAACAAGAACCACTGACAAGTTGGTGTCTTGATTCTTTTATGTTTTAATCAGTTGTTGAAATGGAAGGGGGTATGCGGGAATACAGCATATACCTACATCTTAATTTCCAGGTTTTTTGTATGTTCAATGTCTATTAATGGAGACTTTAACATATACCTAGCCCCCAAATTCCAACCTTACCTTATACCTAGTTCCTGAAACCCATTTCAATCATGTCAAGAAAAACATAACCTAGATCTGAAACTCCAATCCAAATTTGCTGTCTTATAATTGAGAATTTATAAATTCATATATGATCACCAAGTATGATTTCTAGTAGACATTTATAGTGCCTGAATATCCAAGACATTAATTTTTCAAAAATTCAAATTTCTGATAGGTAATTTTAAATATAGATATTGTCTGTTATTAATATTAAATTTGTTTCTTCATAGATAAACAAGGATATTTTTTCCAAATCCAATAATATTACTTAAAAAAAAAATCAAATTTTATGTTATAAATCACAAGGAATTGAAAATAACTTTAGATAGAGCATTGTCTATCAGTGTTGATATGAGGCATTCCCATTTACCTTTTTAGTGATCAGATAGTTTGTTAGAGGCAGCAGAATAGTTTTGAAATTACTCATAGGTATTGAAACCACAAACTTTATTATTTAAAAAAAAATGTTTTATTGCTATTGACCAACCTAGATCTATTTCATTCAGGGCCAATCAACCAGTAAGGTTGCATTTTTAAAATTTTTTACATTTGTTTTATTATAGTCTATTAATTTTGCTTTTTTTCTGTGTTTTTATATTCAACCTGTTCATTGAAGCAACTCTGTGCCCTTGTGAACCCTATTATGAATATTCACTTAAAAATATTTGCCAGATATTCTTGATTTTATATTTTTGGTTTCCCTATATAATTTTGGATGAAATCTGTAGTGGATTTCATATTTTTTCTATTTAAAAAAAAAAAAAAGAAGAAAATCAGGATCTAATGCAATTTAGGTATGACCATCTTTTAAAAATTTATTTATGTAAAGTATTTGTTTTATTTTACTTATAGATTGTTCCAGCCGTGGACAAATTTGTTGCGGAACTGGAATGTACTTGCAGTAACACATCCAGGCTATGTAGCATTCCTCACATATGATGAGGTCAAGGTGCGCTTACAGAAATATGTAAATAAACCTGGAAGGTAAGTTTCTTTAACTTTTAAAAAATTCTTGCTCTTGCTAAATTCATTAGAGTTTAACTTGAAATTGTAATATGTAAAAGCATTTGGTTTTCAGTAGACTATAGGATTTACATTTATATATGCGAACATATGCATTCACACACAATGTTCTAGTTCATTTCGTTGAATTGTGTATCGCCGACAGCAGTTTCATCATGCGGACATTTCGTAGTCAACCTGTTTGACGAATATCAGTGTTGCTGACTTGGCTTTTCGACGACTGCTGCTTTGTTGAATACCTTTTTTGTACCATTTTGAACATTGAAATATTTTACTTAATAATTAATGTAAATTTGTTTTTCGTTCCTTTTAACTGAAATTTGCACTTTTTTTTCTTTCTAGCAAAGCCAAGATAAAACTCAAGAACTAATTTTTTTTCAATTTTAATTACGTTTTTAAAATAGTGTGTCGATATCTGCTGGATTATTTCTTTGATCATTTGCCAAAATTTATTTTATGTGTTTTATCATCCTGTTCTTCCAATGTTGTTATTTAAGATGTAAAATAAAATTATTTTTCAGAAATTTCACCGTCCTTTTTTGTTTTTTAACCGCTAAATGGTGAAAAAAAAATCTATTCACAGAACGCAAGTTGGTAAAATTGATGTTCGTTAAACAGGTTATCTACAAAATGCCCGCATGATGAAACTGCTGTTGGCTGACTGACTGTTGTGTAATAGTCTCTAGAAAAGAAGTTTTTGAATTTTCTCATTAAAAACTGTATGAAAGAATGCATAATGTTTTTATAACTTTTGCTGTTTATGTGTTATTTTGATTAATCATGAATTTTGGGGTAGGCATGATATATATTTGGCAATAACCTTAGAATTTTACGTTAGCTCTCCAGTTTAATAAGAAAATATTGTATTTCTTTTGAATGAACAAAGACCTTGAAATTATCAAATAAGTGATTGGGAACATTATAGTAAATTGCTTCTGCATTAACAATTTTTATAAAATTTAGTCAATGCTTTGCTGGAAAATGTCCTGCGTGCAAATCACTAATTTATTGAATTTCCTTCTTCCATAAAGACCCTGATTTAATTTGTTAGTATTAATCAATGCTGCATTTTCCTGTGAGAATAATTCTTTTTTTATACAAGAGTATGAAGCTCTAATGTCAATTAAGATAATTCAAAATGCCTGCAATGAAATTTGAACTCTTTCCAGTTGACAGCTGTTGGAAATTATTAAAATTTTATTAGTATCACATTGTACAGGGATCAGCAACCTTTTTATCTCAGCGGGCCGGATTGTGTATCAATCATGCCATAAAAAAGCTTGACATATCGGAATTATCCATTTTATTACATGAATCAATGAATAATGCTTAACCAATGATGTCAATTTATTTCAATTATGGTATCTTTTGAAGACGCAAAGAATCTTTCAAACATAAACAGTAAGCATATTATCTCAATATTTGCACGTGGGCCAGACAATATTACCAGTTCCAGAGGCAGTGGTTTCATCCAAGGATGTAGAGTTGGAGTTATGGAGTGTGGGAAATCGGAGCATATGTGTAAATTTGACAAGATCAATGTCAGATCATATACCACAAGAGTATGCAATTCTCTGTAGGAACATCTATATTCACAGGGTCACAGCAAGAAGTTCTTATATTATATCCGGTTCTGTCTACCTTTGTTTTTCTTTTCTGTTGGCTACTATCTAGTAATAGTAGTGCAGTGGAGTTGGTACACAAAACCTTTCGGCGACTCAATGTATGGTAACTCCGAATCAGACTCCTCGAAGTATGCACATTTTTACTGATTCTGACTCTAATAATTGCTTCCAACTCCTACTCCACAGCCCTAGTTTCATCATTACTGCACTCACCAGATTCTGAGGTGGCATTCCCGCCTGTGTTATTTCTATCTCCAGCTGAAGTGCCTTGTCTTTTCTCTCTTTCTCTACTCTCTCTTCCTTTTCCTTATCTATTAGGAATGTCCGGAGCTCTTTTCCTGTTAGCTCCATTACTTCTCCTACACTTTTCATCATTTTAACCCACGCCAGTATGGGCTTGCTTCCTTCCTGTTCATGTCTTTTCTATCCAACACACAACCCTTTGTAACTGTTTGGCGACAACAGCAAAAGTAATGGCAGTTTGTTCACTCTGTTTTTCCCCCTGCTTTAACCTATTCACTGTCTCACAGGCTATGTTGCCAATTAATGTCATGATATGCTCCTTCTTCTTATGACTATCCAGACATACATCATTTGTATGTGTGTACCTAAAGGAAAAATAACAAACAGCCATGTAGAATTATGCTGACTGGAATTTATATTCATTTATACACACAGAAAATGGAGCTTTGCTCAAGGAAAATTGGAATCTTGATGGATTACACTAGGGGTGGGGAACCTTTTCATGTTTAAAGGTCACATTGAAATTTATTGTCTTCTGATAAGGCAGCACTCAAGAAATTGTTAGTACGTTTACAGCAAAATCTAAAGTTCTAAACATTTGGTTAATAACCTATGTCATAATTTAATTACGTTTAACGTTTTTGAGATTGCTTTTTGCAAGAAAGCAGAGATGCACAATTTTAATTGGTCTTCCAGGTGCATAGCTGTTATTTGGGCTTTCAAAGACGTCTTAATTTGGGTGAGATACGAGAAAGTATATTCACAACGATAAGTTTTGGAAAAACAAGAAATCATTCATTGCACATGTTCCCAGAGGCGAGGATATTCAATTTTCTAGATTTCAATTGGATCTTTCTTGCTATCAAACACAGATTTCAAAATGTTATCTTCAGAGAGCTCAATAAACTCCATTTGCAACTCTTCTGGTACCTCGTTACTTCCAGTACATGGGGTTGAAAAGCTAATTTTAGAATGGTATCAGGCTTTTCAAAATCTGGGATTCTTTTGTATTCTTTGATTAATATGTCAATAACTAATTTGTATTCCTCAGATACATTGGAATGCTCCTCATCTTTGTTAATTACTTTTCTTAGCTCAGGAACATATTCAGAAAGTTTCAACTGAGCAAGAAGTGTTCTAAAAAAAAAAATTGGCTTTCTAAATGCATGAATTTTTTGCCACATTTCTTATATAGATTTACACCCACCTTGCAAAGAAATTTTCAAGTCATTTTGCACATAGAAACACGATATTTCTGGAAATCTTTACGAGATAATTCACAATGCTGATTCCTTTCTTGAAAAAACTTCATTATTTGTTCTCGTAAAGATAAAAGTTTTACTAATACCTGTCCTTGCGATAACCAGAGAACTTTGGAATGATAGGGTCAAATCAGCACTAATTATCTCATCATTTATCATGAGAATTTGTAGAAATTGTTGATGTCACATTGCATTTGCTCGTTATAGTTCACAATATCAATAAAGTTTCATTTAAAATAGTTGATTTGGCACATAGATTTTGCTGATGCAAAATACAATGAAACAAAATCAGGGCATTTGGATAAGAAAGTTCTTTTTTAAAAATGTGCAATAAATCCTTTCCATCAGTACAAGCACTCACTAATTTAGAAAAATTTAATCCAACTTCACAACGCATCTTTTAAAAATATTAATTTCTCATTTATTCCCTTTTGGTGTGTCCAAAGAAAGTAACTCTGTTGGGAATTTTTAGTATTCCCCAAATTAATTCTGAAACAAATTTATTGTTACTTAGTTTTTTCTTGAACGCAAGAATATCAGGAATAAAATAGTTACTTGTTTTTTAAGTAAAAAATGTGTGGCTCCCGCAAAGTATATTTAATTGAAGCAACTTTTTTCTTCAATTGATGATCACGGGGTAGGGGGGGTTGCATAAAATACTTCTTTATGCGGCGAGGTGTCCGCCTATTATTGGTTTTATCAGGTCTTCGCTCATCTTGGAGGTGTGTATAAATTTTATTTCTCGGAAGACAATGATTTAAAGTTCTGTACTTCTTGAGAGAAGTCACGGTTTGAAAGTGTTTTCAAAGATGGTTTTAAAAGTGTAAGTCTTGTGTGAAATGTCTTTTTTAAATGTGAGCCCAGAATTACAACGGCTAACGCTTGTGTCCAGCGAAAGATCTGAACGGTAACAAACTTTTTCTGGAACTGGTGAAGGAAGGGGATTCTTCGAATTTATAGCAAATTTCTTTGCCCCCTTCTTTTTTACATTCTTGGCGGGCAAAAATGCTCCTTTTTTTTGGCAACGGACTCCCCTATGGAGTTGACCAAGGGCCGGTAAAAACAATAAGCTGCGAATCAATCAATCAACAATATGAAAGCCGACAAATTCATTTACAGTAAACAATAACTAAACTATTAATTCTAGCACAAACGATTCATGAAACATAATTAGTTCTTATAACTCTTCATATAAATGAAAATTCTCTGATATAATACGTGTGCTGCGTCAGTAGAATCAGTAGATTCATCCAAGGCTACTGAATAATATACAGTTTCCTTTTGGATTATTTTGTCAAGTGGTCTTTTTGGTTGAGGGCTAATTCATGCTGCTAATCATCATTTGTTCTTCTTGAAAGAGGTATTTCTTTATATTTGTTAACCTTATCAGGATCTAAGCATCCTACAATTTCCATTATGCATTCTTTTATGATTTATGCATCATTCAAATAGGCTACTTTATAACTGCTTCAGTGTTTCCTTGATGTAGCACTGATTTAAATAGTTGTCTCTGCTTTTACTTCCCATCTTTTAATTTCAGCAATGCAATCTTGAGGCTCACCTTTTAGCATAACATATTTATTTTCCTTATGTTGCATAATGCTGATGCACATTGTACTTCTTTATTGATGAAATTGCAGTATTATAGTGCAAAAAAATCATTTTAACTATCAAAAATAAGATATTGCAATTCCCACTCATCATTAAAAGCTTGATTTTCTACCTTTTTAGTGTTCTTTTTGTCTTAGACATGATGGGGAGGAAAATAAAAGAATAAATCAAATAGTAAACACCAATTGATAGAAACACGTGTGACATACCTGGAAGCAGATTAGGTACTAATTGATAACTAATAATGATTTTACTTGGTAAAAATCTTTATTCCAATGTAAATTTATATGTAAAACATTAAATCTTTTTCATTTATAATTGCGGATGATTATTCATTTTTAAAATTCAGAATTTCTTTGACAAGGCCGCACGTGTAGGACTACACGAAGAAAGATTTAAAAAAAAAAAATCAAACTAGATGTGTCAGTACTTATCTGTATACTAGTGTAGTTTTGAATGTGATTGGTATAATCACATTCACAAAGGAAAAATATTTTTTTCCCGAAATTTGGAATGGAAACTTCCATAAAAAATTTGTTTAATTCATTTGGATGTATTTTTTTCTTCATGATTTTATCTTTTATTAGATAAGTACTGAAAATCTTTACTATGGTTTGAGTGGCGTAGATGTAATAACTTACTATTTAGATTATTTTTAATAAAATATTTAATTTAAACATAAAATAGCCATCTCCAATATCTTATATAAATATTTGCTTAAAACGTTATAAGATTTAAGCATTATGTTCTATGTATTTTTTAATTTGATACACTTTCATTATCCTTGATGTTTTTTTGAGAGATCAACCATATGATCAACTTTCATAGTAGCACATATTAATATTGATATTGATACAAATATAAACTCTTTACCGTTTTAAAGTTTTTTAAGAAAAGAAGAATGAAGTAAAATATTGCTCTTGGCAACTTTTTAAAAACTTATATGGCTATTTCCGGTAAAAAGAAAAAAATCTTAAAATCTAGTAGACGTAAAATAATAGACCAAGAGCGAAGCAACAAATTGTTTTAAGGTGTGTGTATGTGTGTGTGTTGGGGGGGGGGCAATGAATTATTTACTTAACTTCTCTCACCTTGTGTTGGGGCAGTGATCACTAAAAAAGTCCAAATTTTTTTTAAAAACAAGCATGAACCGTTATGCGGCTTTTGACTAAAAATGTAATTAAAATATGTTATTCTTTAGTTTTTTCTTGTTTTGCTAGAAAGAAAAAAGTCCAAATATTTGTCAAAAAAAAAAATAAAAAAAATAAAACCAAATTTTCATCAATAATAACATAAAATCGGGCTGTTTTAATTCAGTGTTTGTTTTGCTTGTTTTAATTTTACTGGAAAAACATCAATAATGGGTGTTGAGAAGGGGCAGACCAAAAGCTTGCAAGAAAATAGCGCTCGAAAGCGTAATTTAAACTTGAGTTGACGAAAGTATAAACATTATTGAAAAACTTGAATCCTTAAAGGAGTTAAATTTACTAATTGAAAAGGAGTCATTTTCAATAAGTAAAAATAAAACCTGAGTGATGTATCGTAAGAATAATTGACCACGTGCTTCACGCTTTATTAAAAACAATAATTTAGAGATTTTCTTAAATTTTTTGTGTTTTTTTTTTCATTAACGTTAACATTATTCTCTATCTAAGAGGTACCATTCTTTATATTCATACAGAAATATTTATTTTATGTATTACTACTACTTAGTACTATTAATGGCTAAAAGTGCCTAGGTTTTTAATATATGGCTAAAGGTGGGTAGTTTACTAGTAGTAACTAATACTAAGCTACCAACTTTTAGCCGTTTTCTTTGCAAAATCTAGCCACTTTTAGCCATTCAAAATCAACGATTCAAAAGTGTATGTGTGTGTGTGTGTGTGTGTGTGTGTGTGTGTATATATAATTTTAGCTATAAAGTTTAGCCGATTTTAACCATTTTTGAAGCAGATGTGAGTTAGCACTGCATCCTGGAAATTCACCATACATAAATAAATACAAACCCTAAACCCTACGTCGGAATAGTACTTTCCTAGTATCAACTAATCTGAAGACATTCAATGCACTAACACAAGATCTATCATAAATAACCAATTATTAAAATTTAAAAAATAACAAACATAAAATCTATATTCTTACCTATGAGATTGTTTGCATCGTCAGTCAGCATGTCGCTATAGCCGGAAAAATCAGCAAACGGAACACGTCTTCATTGTGATGATAAACAAACCCTAAGAAAGAGAAATTCCTTCTTCGCGTGGTACCAAAAGCCAACGAAGGGCCCATTATACGTAAACAATACCAATGCAGTTTGATAGACCACTTTTTTTACTACATTTTGATACCAAACATGAGTTTATTATATTAGAATGCTGAGAAAGTTTTTAAATTGATTTTTTAAATATTTAGACATCGGGTACTGGCTTGAATTTTATACGAAACTGAAGAACATTTATTTCTCTACTAGATGACATTGTTTCCAAAACCATACATCGGATGCAATCATTTATTTATAGACACTTTTTTTCGACCACAGTAAAAAAAACTGCCACTGTGTTATTTGGGCACTGTAAACAGATTAAATCGAAAATTCGCTGTAAAATTCATTTTAAGTCAAACAATGATAAATAATATACCATCAGATTCAGAATTGGACATTCTTTATTATGGCATGCATAACAGTTTTGTATTTAGTCAAAATCTTGGAGAATGAACACTTGAGAAACAGTGAAAAATTAGCGTTACTAGCTACGTGAAACCAAAAAACGGACTGTTTGGACTACCTACTACCAAAGAATATTTATGTATGAATAAGTTGTACAAATATATATTTTAATATAAATGTATTTATTGCAATACATCTTTGAGGACAACATTCTTTGTTAAGGAGCGTGATTCTATGAGTTTACTTAACTATCATAATCTTCCATTTGTACTTTAAAGTTAGTCCAATTCCTTGTTCTACTCATAGCTACATATAGTTGGCCATGACTGAATACAGGCAGCAGGAGGAACAAACCTACTATCAAAATATTGTCCTTGAGCTTTGTTTATTGTCATTGTTAGTGCAGGAATAACTGGAAATAGTCTCGTTTTCATTAGGAAAGGTAAGATTGTTTCACTTGGTGTAAGATCAATTCTTGGTATGAGCCAGGGCTCCAGACTAACTTTTTTCACCACCATCCCGATAAACAATTTTAACTGTCCAGAAGGAAATGTAAACCAACCCAAAATCAAAATGTTGCTTTACTTTATTATCATCTGTTGTTGTTCCTTGTTAGTAGCATAATAAAAATATAATTTTCAGGAAATAAATAATTTGCTCCATTCAAATAAATTGGTTTTATACAAAACTGAAAACTTATCTGTAAACTTGTGGAGCTGCAACAATTAATTGATTAGTTAACTATTAAATTAATCGCCAATATAGTCCTCTTTGACAGTAAACTGAATATGTTTGGGTTGTGGACAAAACAAGACATTTGAGGATGTCATCTCAGGCTTTGGGAAACAGTGATAGACCACTGACATACATTTTATAAACAACTAGTTGATTAATTGAGAAAATAATCAACAGATTAATGATAATGAAAAGAATTGTCACCCTACTAAACTGTAAAAAAAACACTGAATTAAGAACAAATAAATTGGAGAACCTAAATTCTGTGTCTCATTCTCAATGTTTAAACCACGACTGTCAGATAGTTGGACATTTCTGGCCCAAAACACACCAAATATAGCTATATGCCAAACTGTTTATAAAACATTGCAATACTGCACTACACTCCCAAAATAAGAATGTATTAATAATACTTCTACAACAAAGCTTACCTCAATTAATCCTATATTTCAAAGTCCTAAAGTATTGACCCCTTTATGCCATACTTGATCCCTCATCAACATTCAGGCATGTACAAAAAATAATAATAATAATAATAATAATAATCAAGTAGACATGCAGTTTTAGATATAGTTGTGTTTCATTTCAGTTTATTTCATTTTTTAAGAAGGGACAAATAAATATGGCCAAACCAAAAATTCATGGGCAAATGCTTTTTAAAAAAGGCCAAATTTGGCCATGAAGTGGCAACTGAGGTCTCCGTGCCCAGCAACCATCACTCCAACACCACGATTTACATTTCCCTCCGGAAGGTTAAAATTGTTTTTCTTGACGTTTCCAGGATGGTGGTGAAAAAAGTTAGTCTGGAGCCCTGTCATGTAGTGATCAGATGACTAGACAGTTGCTGTTTAAAAGCACATTCTTTGGATTCAAATTTTGAAGCAGCATTAATATGGAGCCTTTCTTTAGTTTCAATTCATGAGGAGGCATCCCCGACAAAATTTATTGATTCAAAAACTCATTTAGGGAAATTTATTGCAGATTTCTCATGATCACTGAGTTGCGAGTCTGCACTTTTGTATGTTTTGACATCTCCAGGAATACTGTCTAATGAGTCGTTGAGTATTAGTGCATTTTTGTTTTTAGTTGTGAAAATTATCTTTGTTGATAGTTCATTTATTGCTTCTACACTTGTGACCTCAATGGATTCACCATATATTTCTCTAGTTATTTCTTTTGATGACCATATCCTTAGGAATTTTGATAATACTTTGATCCATTGTTGCATCATTTTATAGAGTTCCATCATCAACTTTAAGAAGTTACGTAGAGAATTCATCTTGTCCTGCTGCTCTCAAATAGTCAGTGAGATTAAATTTTTGCGCTTATCTCCAGAGTGGTGACTGTTTAATGCATATCCAAAATGATTTAAGAATTTTTTGTTCACTTTGGCACAAGAGAGAATTCTAAGTCTGCTCACCAGAGCAACAAGAAGGGAGATAATTTCAAAAAAGTTAGTTCGGTTTATCAAGTTAAAATAAGACTATTTTCTTTTCTTTTCAACATTATTGAACAACTTATTTACTGTTTTGTTCTATCTTCTGCCATCTTTCAGGCAACTTCATAATTCCATCTTCGCAGAACTGCTCTCGTTGCCTTTTGCAGTTTTTCAGGGAATTGAAATTATTTTCATTAAGAGAATTCTGTAAAGACCAGAATTGATGGTATTCTGAAGGTGCAAAAAAAAAACATGTAGTCTAGTAGATTTTACACGCATCAATGTGACTAACACAACCAAGCTGGTGCAAATTGTTTTTAACACTTGATTTGGATATTTTAAGTATTTTGGCTCTCTCCCGCATCATAGAATGTTGATTATTCTCAAGTAATGTCTTGATTTGATTGCTATCAACCTGGTAGACTGACCGTGGAACATCATTTAATAAGATCTTCATGATTAAACTTTACAAATCACTTTTGACACATTCGATCATTCGCAGTACCTTCTCTATAAACTGCACAAAATACTTTTTATTTTTTCGGAAGAAAGTATCTTAGTAATTTGTTATCGACTGTAAGTAAATTTTTCAGAGACAGACTAGCGACACCAATTCAAGCTAGTTTCTTCTTTGATGTCAACACGTGGACTTTGTTTATCTTGGTAACACTGCTGACGTTTCAGTGACACGGAAAAATGTGTCCCTTTACGATTCGACAAATTTTATGTGAACTTGATCCTTCCACCTACAGATCGACTATGGAGACAGTTTAGTAAAGTTCAACTAAAGCAAGCTAATCCTGCTGGCTATTGTTAGTGGGTTCAATCCTCATCGGATCTCCCAGTATAGGTATTAAGTAATATAATATATACAAGTTGCATTTTTATCTTTCTTAGAATGAAAAAAAGCATATGCTGAAAATGTTGCTTATTTTCTTCCATCTTCAATGTTGGAATCAACAAAAATATGCCATTTTGACAAAATTAAAAAGAATATGCAGGCTGACAGCAATACAATTAAAACGGTTCTTTTCGAGTGAAGTTTGTTTTAACTAACGACAAAGAGAAATTTTGTTCACAAAATCAATATTTTGCACATTTCTGACTTTGCAGAATGATTGAAGCAATATTTTTAACTAGATTGAAGTAACAATCTTGTTAGATTAAAATAACAAATCATTGAAAACTTCTCCTACTTTCCTAAAGTATACAATTAGATTTAGATTTTACAATGTAGTATGGGCTCATATTTTTATCTTGGAAAGAGTTAAATAAGTTAGGAAAATAAAGATGAACTAAGTATTATAACCTGTGGAAATACATTGAAGTTTATTCAAATTTTAACTAATTCCTTCCTGAGAAAATGTATATTCTTGACTTTTCCAACAGGTCTATACTCAAATGGATGTTGAAGAGTACCTATACAATCATTATTCAGTGTTTGGAGTGACCATAAAGTGTAAAAATCCAAATCCAAAATTAGTTTTTAAAAAATTTGTCATGCTCTTTCATTTTTATTGGCCTCTGTCAAGGTTTACTATGTGGGTAACAGTGGTTTGCCCAAGCACTCACACACCTATTATTTTCTCTATCATGGCATGCTAGTGACAAAGATATTTTGTAAAGTTAAAGACCAAGGAGAAGTAGATCCATGCCTTTCTGCAGGGAATTAGTCTAAAATGAACATAGGCCTTATCAGAAAATTCAAATTTGGTTCACCAAATGACTTCTGTACTATTGCTTTATATTTCAATGTAAATATTGGAGCTCTTATTCTTCTTTCTATTAACGCCCCACCACTTCATGATGTAAGTTGGAGACCAGCACTACTTTCAATAACACTTGTCCTCATGTCCTACTAAATTACTAAAGGATCTGGTCTTTTATAATAACAAATTGAATATTTTCTGTGTTTATTAATTAATTCAATAGAAATTACAACTTGTAAGCAATTAACATTTGAGAAACTAGGTAAATTTCAGTAATCTTCAGTGTTTCACTGTAAAAGTTTTCTGAAAAGTTTGCATATTTAATTTGTTTAAATAAATTACTCTTAGAATATTCTTACAAGTTAAGTCTCAGTTTTCTAAAATTTGGAAGAAATGAGCTATATTTAGAATTAGAATGGTTTATATGAATGAAATAACTTTTTAAATTATTGGTTTGTTTTATTTATCTGCTGATATGTATAGGTTGCTAAATGTCCAAACATTTACTATAGTATATGTATGAAATATACAAAATATTTGTTTATGTATTAGATTCATACTTGCTGAACAGGATGTTTATGGAGATATTTTCTCATATGTTGATTCTGTTGGTGCATAGTTAGAAGTGTTGTTAAAATCGCAGCAAACCGGATGTGCCTGAATCTGGCTTAAGTGAACTGTTTAATGCCAAGCTGAACAAGGAGGGAGTAGGAGGAAAGAATGCTTAAGTCACAAAATTGATATCAAGTTTTAAACATACAGAGAAGTTAATG
>VCCN01001528.1:164183-174983 GCA_006491835.1 Architeuthis dux
TATTTCAGCTTTATAAACTATATTTGATTTTAAGCATTTGTTCTGTAGTTGACAATGGTCTGGGCTTTTACAATTACACTTAACATTTGAATGTGATTGTGTTTGAACTTTTATTTGTTTTTGTTTTTTTAATTTTATGTTTTTTTATGATTCTTTCCAACTTTCCAACTTGCCCATACAACTATAACTTAATTTTAATGTATTTCTATTAAAGATTTTATACAATTTACTATTTAATAGAAAATATTTGTCCACCAGATCAATAAAACCTTTCCAATATTAGTATTTACATGTTTGTTAAATGGTGGTGTAAACCAAATTTTATTTTGCATTCTTTTCTTATTTTTACTGTAGTTACTTTTCAGTTTGTCACCAAATTTTAGACAATTGGTTTTAAAACCACTCCTTTTAAGTGTTTGTTATACACATGGCTAATATTATTAAAAACCTTTCTATTTTAGGTGTTCTGTATTAGTCTTAAATTTACAGAATTAGGTATTTGTTTTATATGGAATGAGGGTGATTTGATTTAATGTTAATATATATATATGAGATCATTATTTTCTTTTTATAAATGGCTTGTATGTCTTTAAATTCAAGTTGAATGTCACATCCTGAAAGTTTACAATTTTAAAATTGGCATTAATTTCAATCTTGAACCCTATATGTTTGAAAAAATTTATAATTTCTTTTCTGATTTTATCACTGTTGTGACCATTACTATGTTTAAGAACTAAAAGGCCATTGTCGCAATATAAACCAATATTTTCAGTATCAATGAATCTAGTTAGGTTATATAAAATATAGAAACCTATTAAATCAGACAATTGAGTTGAGTCAAATGCCCCCATAGCTATGTCAAAATCTAAGTCACTATTCTTCTTAATCCATTGTTCATTGTTGTTAAACAATACTGTTTTTCGACAATGTTTAATAGTTATTATATCAGATCTCAATGTTAGTGTATGTTTTGGCAAATTCAATTGCTTCATTAAAAGTTTTTTCTGTTATAGATGGATAAAATTCTTTAATGTCAAACTGTATAAATGTAGAATTCATTTTATCCTTTATATTTGTAAACCAGTCTATAGCTTCTCCTGTATTAAACGATTGATTGAGTTTTAGTTGGTTTTTCAATGTTGGGTTGATCTTTTCTAAAATTATTTTGCTGATTTTTCCAATCTCAGACTTAGTTGGATTTATCAACCTGGTTGTTATTTTGTTGACAGTCTGGTTTGTGGTCTTTAAAGAGTATATAAGCATTTTCTTTTCTGTAGTATTCCCACTCTGTCACTGATATTGAGTTTTTCTCTAATTGTTCTGGCTTCTTTGTTGATTTTTTTTTAATAGAGAAGAAATATCTGTATGATATGCTTTTTTTTAATTGCTTAATAAAAGTAGCTTGAGTTTCTTTTATCCCAAAATTCTTTGATCAAATTCTTTTTTTTCTTCTGTAGGATTCCTGTCAGAGTACCAGCAATCTTCAAGCATTAGTAGTTCATCCGAAGGACCAGGTAAGATCTTGGATTGTCTTTCTTTTTTAGCTTGAAAATGGCATTTTTTTTTTTTTTAAGAATATGCTTTTTGGAAATGAGACTGACAGTTTGTTTACCAAAGTAATTGAGATAGAGATGATTACTTCAATTTGTTTTCACGCTCTTCCTTCATCCATTTAAAAAAAAAAATTGCTGCAAAGTAATTGAGGGATTTTTATCAGGATTTATACTCTCCATGCATGAAACTATAGTATTTCCACATGATGAAGAGCAGAGATTATGTATCAGAGTATAAAGAGCTTGAGATAGTGTCAAAGTCCAGTTTTAAATAAAATTTCTTGATTTAATATTAAAGATTTATTTTCCACAGTAAATGTGGTTTCTAGGTAACATTACTTAAATGTATTCATAGTTTCTATAAAATATATCTCTCTTTAGAATACATCGGTTGTTACTTACTGCTAATTACTAATAATGGTCACAAGTATTCCTTTCAAAATTATTTCACATGACAATTATAGTAGGCTGCTCCACACACCATAAAGTTCAGCCACTTCCAAACATGCACCTTTGGAACAGGCACTGCACTAGTATTTTAAAAATTCAAATGGGTTTAGGTAAGGTTTTATTTTATTTTTTTAACTACAAAAATTAATCAAATATTTTGCTTTATTTGCACTGTATGAACATAATTGATTGATCTTCTAGACAAAGATTAGAATACATCTAGCAGCTACTTTGTAATGTGTGCATTCTTTCTGTGAAAGATGACTTAAAATCTTACAATTTGTGCCGCATGGTTCAGGGTTCATCATATTGATGAACCATGTGTGTCTGGCACCCAGCCACTAAAACCATTTTCATAGTTTATTGGAATATTCTGAGCTCTTTTATAGATACCTACTACATTGGTTTTGTACTGAATGGTTGCTTACCAGGTGGACATACACACAATTGTGTGGTTAGTGATTGTTACAGATTTGCTTGACTCCTGTCTATTCGTTTTTTGTTGTATGAAGGCATCATTGTTTTTCCTTTGGATAATGGATTTTGCCTGCAGGTGCATAACAGCCAAGCTCGTGTTTTTGTCAAATGGAACTACCTCTTTGGTAGCCTGACATGCACAGATATTGTTTATACCTCTTTGTGGAGCATAGTTCCGTAACCACACCATGTCAATGGACTTGGTTCAGGGCAAGTCCCCATAACTGGGCCCATGTCAGTCTGTCTGCCTTTACCTCTCAACTCTTCACATCCTCTGTGAATTCAAGTCCTGTGCCTGCCTTATATCAGCTGGTTTATGTATGATGTGTCCAATCCATCCCCACGTCCTGTTTGATGGAGTTCTGATTAGTTCTCTCCTACAGACCACCTAATGTTTAGGATGTCTTGCAGGCATTGACTAAAGTCTAGATCCAAGCAGAAGAACTGGCTTTATGTTGATGTTAAGATTCTGATCTTATTTTGGAGGGATAATGCCTTGGAGTTCTAATCGCAGGGTGTTGAATGCGTGTCTTACTTTCAAGATTGGGTTCTTGACATCATTGTCTGCACCGCCATCTTTGGTGACTATGCTCCGTAGGTATGTGAAGTGGTCTGTCTCCCTGATGTTTTCTCCCTGTAGTTGAATTGGAAGTTCCTGCTTATCAGCGATTCACATTACAACCGTCTTCTTTATATTGATCTTAAGTTCAGTCTTCTCTGCCTCTTTGGAGAGTCTTTTCAGCTTTGACTGTGCATGGGAAAGGAGGCCAACATCATCTGCAAAATCAAGGTACTCAAGTTATTTGGATGTCCATGTTACTGGCCATGGTTGTTCTTTTCATGATCCAGTCAATAACCATCAAGAAGATTGTTGGAGACAGCATGCAGCCTTGCCTACCCTGCTCTTCACAGCAAGGGCTGGTTAACTTCCTGTTGTGACTGACCGCAGGTGGAGTACTCATACAGATGCTGGATGATGTTGAATTTTGGAGGGTTCCTTCAGTGATGCATTAGCTTCCAGTTGAGAGGACTGCCATTCAATAGACTGCTCAGTGATGATGGGTAGAGTAGCAATGTGGTCTGTGCACTATCTGTCCTGACAGAACTCTGCTTGCTCTAATCTCAGTCTTCTGCCCAGCTGTCGAACAAGGCCCCCTCCACTCTTTCCAGTATAACTATGACTTGCTGGGAACAGACAGGAACATGATTCCTCACCAACTGCCGCACAGGCAAAGGTCATTCTTCTTGGGTAGTTTCACCAGGTAGCCTAGCTTCCAGTCTGTTCCTGCTGCCATATCTTCTGTAGGAGGAGCTGCAGCATCTCCGCTGATGTTGCTAGGTTTGCCTTGAGTGCCATCTGGAACCCCAGCCTTGCCATTCCTCAACGTCTTGATGGCCCTGATTATTTTAGCTTTGGTTGGTGGATTGGTGTTCACGCTAAGCTGTTTGATTGCTGGTGGTATATCAAGAACAGTTGATGGAGGTGGTCGGTTTAAGATTTCTTCAGAGTGTTCTATCTAGCCAGATCTCTTTTCTACATCATTAATGATGACTTTACCATTCTTATCCTTCACTGGCCTGCTTGGGTTGGCAGATTTCAATTTCTTTTCATGTTGTTCTGCCAAGCTGCCGTTTCCGCTTCTTCTGTCATGTCGTGCATGAACTGCTTCTTGCACTTCACTTGAGAGTTGGCTTTCCAGTATTGAGCTCTACGGTCTTCTTTCTCCTGATGCTCCTAACATTGGTTAATCTTCTGTTTCAATTCTTTCATTTTTTCTATCTTAGCCCATGTCATTGGTGTCATCCATTCTTTGTGTTTTCTCTCGTTTGTGTTTTCTCTCCTTTCTTTCTTGCCAGGCCTTTTGAAGTTCTGTTCAGTGGTCCACAACAGTTATTTTTTTTATTAATCCTGTTAGTTAACTTATTCTTGACTTTACAATTGAACTCTTCTCTTTTCTCATTGCTTCTCAGAAACTGTACATTAAACTTGTGGGTGGTCTGTCTGATGGTTCGTTAAATAATCTTAGTTTAGTCTTCATTTTTGCCACTGGTGATCTGAGGCTACATCTGCTCCATTTTCTTCCTCTTTTGGACAACAGTGATGTGGTCAATCTGGTTTTCTGTCCTTCCATCTGGCGAAGTCCAGTTAGTCTTATAGATTTTCTTGTGTGGAAAAATCATGCCTCCAATGATATGATTGTTGAAATGAGTAGGATAAAATGTATGTGAAACTTATCACAGGTTGTCGCTGTTAGTTGCTACATGTGAAAATACTGCTTTACTATTTCACACTGGTGCTATTAGTTATGCCTTTAACTGTGTATTCATACTTTGAAAGTGTTACTACTACCATTTGACATATATAATTTTGAACTTTCATACTAAAATTGGAGCTAAACACTTTAAAACATTTGTATTGTTGCCAATAATACTTTTAACTTGTAGCAGACAAATAATACTTTATAGTTTATTCAAATTATTTAATAGAATGTTTAAATTTGTCTTTAATGTCTCAATTAAAACAAATTTAATACTAATTTAATACATTTTGTTTTCCTTTTCTTGTACTCATTTCATATATTATTTAGACATGTATTTTAGTCTGTATGTTTATTTGATATTTATTTTTTTTATATTCCATAAAATTATGACACTCTTTGATGAAAATTGAAGATGAATATTGTTTCTTTCATATTAATTAAAAGTCGGGATAATGTAAAAAGATTTAAAGTAAAATATTAAGATTTTAATGACCTTTACAATTGGTGAATCTTTGTTAGTAAAATATTTTTTATTTTCAAATGCTCATGAGGAACTTGTTTGCGATATGTGTTTTGTGTGACTTAGCCCAAGATGTATAAATGTCATAAAGTTATATGTTGAGGTTTAAAAACAAAAACGAAAATTACTTGATAGCTAGAGGTTCAATTCTTTATATTAAAAAGTATGAAATATAAATATATATTCTATAAATGAAAATACACATAATTATAGACTATCATATCCCAAGGCACTACAAAGAACAATGATTAAATAAGAGAAAGGAACAATGTATAAAAAATTCATTGCTCTTTTGTTTATATAATTCAACATCATTTTATGACTCTACTCTTTATCTGATAAATTTTGCCTTTTATGTTTTTAGATTGCATTTTTATTTTGACAGTTGTATTGAATTTTGCTTTTTCAGTATCGTGATAAATCACCATTTGGCTCACCTAATGCATCTCAGAAAGAAGTTTCCCCTCCTCCAGTACCACCCCGACGAACATCACCAGTATCATCCCCTTTGCACTCACCCTCCACATCACCCAAGCCTCCAAGGTAGGCTTTTCTAGAACCAATCTCTAATTTTAATAATACACTCCATCACCACCACCGACACTTAAAGCGTTTATCCAACTGTCATTAGTATTTGCTTTTAAAATTTTAGTTTGTCTATTTTAACAGTTTAGTGCAGAAAGCTTTCCTTTCCTGATTCAGTAGCTTGCTAGCAAATAGTTTGACTGGTTACCACAAAATCAATCTACTCATCAATAATTGGTTGAAATATTTAACTAAAACAATTTATATAGTGAAAAATGTTCAAAACCTGATCAGTATATTTTTCTGTTGTATTTTGTCTGAGCAATAAGATTATTATTGAATCATAAAAGTTTAGAGCAAAACATGGTATATGATGGGATGTTGTCTTTATCAATAGGCCACCATGATTGAAGCATTTTTTGTGCACATATTTCAATTGCCCTTTTATTCTACAATGTTTTGGCTATTTCTGTAATTGGGCAGCCTTACACCACATTCACATATCACATAGAAAATTCTTATAACAAACTATACTAAAATATATTTATTCTATATATTCTAAAATTTCAATAAGCAACCTCTACTTGGTAAAGACACTAGAATGGACATAAGCTTTGAATTGAGGGAATTTAGAACATGTAAGTAACTTTGGATAAGAATCTTCTAGAACATAAGATAACACACACCTTTGACAAACCAACTACAAAGGCAGCTCAGAATTCAGTTTTCATGCTACAATCTTTGACTACTGCTCATTTAATGGCAAGATATACAATGAGCTAACATGGGGAAGAGATTTATAGGAATTTATTCGGTTTAATGTCTATTATTATTAGACACAAATAGTTTATTACATGGAAATGGCAAGATGAGTAAGTTTTTTTTTCAATTAAGAGCAATAAACAATTGTATTAGCTGTTTCTCCTGACTTGTACATTGAGTGGTAATTGTAACTTTAGCAGTTGTGTACACAAACTGCAAGAATTCCATATTACATTTTAAAATTATTTTCCATTTCAGATTTTGTTCACTAATTTCAATAGATTCACTTTTAACATAAAGATAACACAGAACTTATAGATATGTAGAGAAAAGAGACTTGCTTATTCATATTAGCTTTTCTAATTTTTTGACTAAGATGAAAGTATTTACGTTAATTTTCAAAACTAATTTCAAGACTTAAAATTGCATTAAAAATTGGTCTAAGATCTGCATTAAAAATTTAATGAAAAATGACAGAGTAGTAGTAGGCCTTAACTCATTACTAATTTCTTTCTCACACACATGCTCACAGAAAATATCATGGGAAGCTTTATAATTGTGTACATATTAACTACAACATTGATTCATAGCTCTGCAGTCCTTTCAGTAGTTTATGCGAAATGAACTTTTTTCCTTTTGTCTTCTTTTTGCTATTTTATTAGTTGTGGCTATTATTAAGAAAGCATTCTATTGATTTGTGTGTATGTTGAGGGGATCTGGATGTGTAAGTTGGGTGGTTAGTTGATTCTAGTAAAGTTCATATAAGAATAGATGATGAAAACTATCTGTAGATATGAGAGTTTGGGTCTGAGTTTATTCTTAAAAGAAAGTTTGTATATGTCAGCAGAGAAAGGATTGTGACAAAAAGAACATCTTTATTCACCATGCATTCATCATTTGGTTACTTTCAATAAAAAAAAACAGTTGAAATAGAACATTTTTTTTTACTTGGAATTTGAATAGATGTATTGCCCAATTTGTCAGCCTTATTGTGGGTTTGGGTCCACCACCACTAACAAATTGCAGTGTGTATATTTTTAGTTGCATGGAGGAAATAATTTAGTGAAATACTTTCTATCTTACTTTATTACATGCTGTTGAACCCATAAACAAATACTGGTACTAAATTGTCTATATTGATATTATAAAAACAAGAAATCCTCTTTATATTTTATAGTCCAATATATCAAGTACAAGTGCCTATGATAATTTTATTTGTTTTGTAAAACATATTAGGAAATGTGTTCCGCATATCCAATGTAGATCAATATATGAAAAAGTCCTATGGCCATGAAATTTACTAAATACATTCACTTATAAAATGAGAGGTGGAAGAGGGTTCATAGTTTTGATTAGGCCACTTTACAATGTATTATTTTGCAAATAAATTTTCCTTTTTTTAATTTGAAAGCCTTATATGTTTTTCAAGAAAAAGAAACAAACTATTGAAACAAATTTTTATATGAGCAAAAATACCTTTGAAAATATCTAAAGAATCTATTTTTCCTGACCCTGTACTAGTTTTAATTGTTAGGATATCACATTACCAAATGTTGTACACCTGACTCAGTATGTGTATGCTTTAAAATGCTTGTGGTCTTTTCTAGTTTTATAAAAAATATCTGATCTTTGTTTTTCATGATCTCTATATTGCTATTCATGCTATTGTATTTTAAATAAGATTTCCTACATGTGATACATGCTAAAAACAGTCTCTTGATAATTAATTGGACTTCTTGTTTAATTGTATTTTTTTCATTGTTTAAAGATGTTGAAATATTTTGATGTTGTTTATTTCAGAGTGATTGTTTTAACAATAATTTCCAATGTGCTAAAATAATTAAACCACTCTTTTGGACTCATGCTTTACCTTCACAAATTTCTTTTCAATGATCAGTGCATCTCTAATTGTTAGAAATGCCTTGCTATGTATAGTGAAAACTTTGCATTGTGAAGCATCAATAAGAATAATAAATTCTTTTTAATTTTTCATTTTAAATTCTTTTTCATGATTTGAAAAAAGAAAATTACAAAATGGTTGGAGTTAATTTATATTTTGTCTAAATTTTAAATGGGAGAAATATTTTAAATGCAAGTAATGTTTTAAACTTTAAATATGAAAAAAAAAAAATTTACTATTACAGTTAACTAGGGCAGTGCCCATTCCAAAGGTGCATATTTGGAAGGGGTCAGAATTCATGGTGCGTTGAGCAGCCTGCCTCATGTAAAATAATTGTCTGTCCGTCGTACAAAATTACAACTTCATAGTATTTCGGTTACTTCTATTCAGTGTTGCCAATTTAGATATTTAGATCTATAATTTTAGATAAAAGATCTGTAATTTTAAAATTTATTTCTTATTAGATTTCTTGAGAACCACTGATCCAAAATCTTCAATCACTGCCTTGTGTGCGGACTAACATATCTGGTGAATGTCAGCTTCATACAATGGCCAGTTGTTGAGTAATTGCAGTGCACACATGCACGCACACAGATTTCATTAATTTTAGTTAGATGATAAAATATTTAAATCAATACTTAAAACAATACATTTTGATTATTTTCTATATTATTAAGGTAGGATATTCTGAAAAAAAAATCATAACATTTGAAATTGTCCACTTAAAAATATGAAGTATTGATAGAAATATTACATTTGGTTGCAGTGTTGAGTCACATGAACTGGTGACTGTGAAAGGACAAAACAGACAATGGCCCAAGTTTAAAGTTCCTCTGAGGTTCAGCAGATCTTTTATTGTCCCTATTTACTCACCTAACCAGAACTCAAAGAAAATGTCTTTCTCTTTTCTTCAGATTGTCACTTCATGCCAGTACACCTTACTTTTTCGCTCATTTCAATATCATAAACAGTTCTTTCGCCCACTATTCGCTGCTATTCCTGTCTTTTATTTATTAATTTTTTCCTCCAGATTCTGCTAATTTTATT
Source organism: Architeuthis dux (assembly GCA_006491835.1). Lineage (NCBI taxonomy): Eukaryota > Metazoa > Mollusca > Cephalopoda > Oegopsida > Architeuthidae > Architeuthis > Architeuthis dux. Next base: position 173,679 of record VCCN01001528.1, read on the forward strand.
TGTCTCCATATCTTCACAATTCCTTGTCAAATATGAAATATCCCCATTCACATTTATTTTGAACATATTTTTGCTCATTTCTATATTCTCCTGTATTACAATAATACTGTATTGGAAGCTATTTTCTGCATTAAGTTTATTGAAAACAATATAAACTATTGTCTGAATTTTGTTAGATGGGTTGTATTAATCATTATGTATGATATGGTCGGAGTATTTTCCTTGTCTGTATGTTCATTTATTCACGTTTTGAACATGTCTCCCCCCCAAGCTTCATCAGGTGTTCTTGGTTCTCTTATCAAAAAGGCCATTTCTGACAAAGTAAACAGGTCACCTAATCAAAAGGAAGCAACTCGAAATGTGGCACTGAAACACAACACTAATGTATATCTACTCATATAAAGACCATAGTCACCAAGTTTGTTTGTATACGTCACAATGAAGAAGTTTTACTCTCTTTAAAGCTGATTGAAGAGCGTGAGACTTATCTGACTGAAAACAATGTTTAAAAATAGAAATATTCTAAAATATTAATCTATCCATAGATAGCATAAAAAATCCTGTCATGTTTCACGGGTACTATGCTAGTCTATAGATAAAAACAGATGTGACTTGCCTATTCCAATACAGGCATGCATTGTAGGAAGTGATTCCATATTCTATAATCAAGAACACTCGGCGAAGACCGGAGGGTACGTGGCCAAAACGTTGTGAATAAATGAACATATAGATGAGGAAAACAGTCCGACCACATCAGACACAATGAAAATATAAACTGACAAACAATTGCTTGTCTTCCCTTTTATAGGGTAAACATCAAACCATTTTCCTAATGCAGTTTCTCTATTATATGTTTACAATATCTTATTTGCTTTCAATAATTTTAAAAAACATACTAATTAGGTATGAAGGCAAAAAATCCACTCCCACTTCGAAAATAAATCTCACTGAATTTTAAAATACATTGACCCCAATAAAATTCAGCTTTTCTTAAAGATATTGAGAAAGCATTAAAAAATAAAAAGTTATGTAAATTTAAGTTACTTATATTTCAAATTCAATTTGCATTTAACCTTTGATTGTATGCAACAATTTTAAACAGAACAATTTTTACATCCCAATATGAATCATAAAAACATTTTCTCATGCATGTTTCATGCAAAGTGTTAAAAATGTGTAAAACCTTTTTTTTTTCTAATGGAATGCTTCAATAAGATGCTTTAATTCCCAGTTGCAGCTCAGTATCAACAATCTTTATGAACACTTCCACAGCTGTCCATCCCTCATAGAATGCTGCTTGCTTCC
>VCCN01001528.1:178597-196862 GCA_006491835.1 Architeuthis dux
ACTAATAAGTGTCATTATAATTATCATATATATATATAATTTCATTGGTGTGTGTAATACCTACCTTCAAATTTTGGTCTGTAACTTTTGCACAAAAGATACATATTGACAAGATACAATGTTGGAAGGCTGATAAAGTTCTCTTTCCAATCATATATCATGGCATCTGTACAAACATTGGGCTTTGTATATTTATACATATAAATATATTGGAAAGAGAATTTCATTGGCATGTTCTGGAATACCTATCTTCACGTTTTTATCTGTAACTTCATTTCCCCAACAGATACATATTGACATGTACAAACATTGGGTTTTCTGGCCCTAAACAACTTAGGGAGGTCAAATTGGCAGCCATCTTGGGACATTTAATATGGTGGTCTGGAGACGACATAGAAATGCATTGTGGAGAAAAAAAATTTTTTTCCCTCAATTTGGGCCCTAAATTGGGCTAGTTTTCCTGGACTGCTGGAATACTTACCATGAATAAAGGGTTATTTTTTCAATTATTTTCTACTGTAACAAAAACAAGAATGACAAGAACAATCATCACCAAATTTATGGGAGTAAAAACTAACATTCCTCTACAGTGATTAGATGGAAATCACAACCAACTGATTGGTAATCGTGTCTCTTACCGACTGAGCCAATCTTACATTTGTAAAATTTGTTAGAAATATGCAAGGTCTTATTTCATTCTAATAAATACATCTATACAATTGTGTGTGTGTGTGTGGGGGGGGGGGTCGTGGAAATTAAACACAAAGCACAGAAAAATCATCATTAAAATATCAAGAAGACTTACAAGGGAAGTAACTGAATACTTCGAAGTCTCACTTCCATACAACGGATGGAAAGTAATGGTCTCGTTTACCATAGAGTTACATTGTAAATAGAACCCCCTCATAAAACCGTAAACATTTTTTCTAAAAACTAAGAACTTCTAGGAAGATTGTTTGGGTTTAACGGATTAAAAGCACAAACAATTATAACTTGGTTAACAGATGTAGATCTTTACCCAAAATTTTCCCAAATTTAGTAGATTGAGCCTTTGATACAAATTTTTCAATAACTGTTGTATTTTGACACCGAAAAATGATCAAGTAGACAGTATCGATAACATTTTGTTAGGACTTCCTGGTGAAAAAAATAACCCTTTATTCATCGACGTGCTAGAGCCTGATGACGATACCAACCAATATCCCACAGAATATTTGAACACAATTAACACTAGTGGTGTATCACCACATTGCCTTGATGTCAAAATTAGGGCAATAATTATGTTTTTACAAAATTCAGCTCCAGAAGACAGCATGCATTGGAAATAGAATGATTTTAAGATTAGTTATGCCAAGGGTAATAGATTATTGGGGCCCTCATCGCGGAAAAAAAGGTTTTTGTACTGCAAGTCCTTCAAATGCAGAGGAATTACCTTTTGCCCTTAAAAGATGTCAATTTCCTCTCAGGTTAGCTTATTGTATGACTGTCAACAAAAGTCAAGGCCAAACACTGACAAATGTTGAGCTTTACCTAGATACAGTATTTTCCACCCACAGCCAGTTGTATGTGGCATACTCTCTTGTTGGAAGACCAGAGCAAATTAAAGTTTTGGCTGACAATGTGGGTGGCACTATTAGGCAGCACCTGATTACAGATAATGTAATTTTTCTAGAGATGTAATTTGATTGTACATATCTGAGTGCAATTCATTCAGAACAAATTGAAATTAATCATTCTAGCAAATTCTTAGATCCTTAATGAACAATCATCTGTTGATTTATTTCCATTTCAAATGCTGATTTTTGATGTTAATGAATGGCACTTATTCCAAATCACTACACAATATATAGCCCCTCGCATACGAGGCAGTGCTTGCGTCAGTGGACATCAAATGCCAAGGGCAGACTTTTAAATCTTGGGGATTATAAAAAAAATATAAACCCGGTCACTTTTCAAAAAAATGTTTTGTGTATGAAAATTGCTATTAGATACTTTTTATAACCTCTACCTTGGCACTTGGGATGACTGGTGGACACACAGTTTGGATGGACAACATCATACGTAATGAGAATTTTGCACAATTTAAATATTTCATCAAAACTGAGGTGTGTGAAGGTAGGCATACGGCCCCAAATTTTAGTATCAAAAGTACAGCAATACCTTGAATAATGTGGTTTTGATGTAGTATGGTTATGGTATTGCTGGACCATTGTATTGTGACTTAAGTATAAGCTGAAAAAAAAAAACACATTAAATTATAATAAGACCTTGAACAGTATGGAAATTTTGGAACAAATTAACCGCACTAATCAAGGTATACATGTATATAATCCATTCTAAAATATTGACTCCATTGTAAAATAATATATACACCACAAAGCCAACTACTTATTCATTATTATTATGATGATGTAACTTAGTCTCAAAAAGCTCACTTTATCTGAGGTTGCCACTGGAGGCTTTGTAGTCTGGCAGTGATGGTAAACATTAGCCAACCAGAAGCAGAAGATAAAATTAGGCTTTTCTTCTCTGTTGCACAATGAAATTAGATTTTTTGCTATGTACCTATTCATCACTTCCTAGATAGGTTTTCTGCATTGTCAATGATAAAGTTTATATTTTACTTGTAGTTTTCACTTTGATATTACTTTTAATAATCAATATAGTTTAATATGACTTGTTTTAATTCATAACAATTGGTAGGATTGGGTTATTATGGTGTATTTAAAAATAAAAAAAATAAAAGATTAGACCTTTAAAAACATGGTTTATTCAAATTTGAATCTTTAAGTTGGTATTCAGAAATTTTCTCTGTTTGTAAAAATTACTTGCACATCTCCTATTTAGGCTATTATAAAGTGTGAAAAATAACTGGTAGAAAGGAATGATGTCCATTGAAATTTAATTTTAATATAACTGAGCTGTTCAACTCAATTTGACATTTGTTATCAAACCTCTTTAAAAATATTATCCTATTTTGAATTTTAGTCACATACCAAAATATTAAACAATCTGAAATCACTACAATTTTTCTTAATTACTAAATTATTAAAGACTCATTTCTTTGTATCTAGACATTAACTTAAATTTTTTGTGTCCAGACAAAATATCAGAAAATAAATCTATTCAGTAGGCATTGCCAAATAATATGAAAACTAGCTGAAGGTATTGAAAACTAAGATCATCCAATATTTCATCATGCCTCTGCTCTTCTTTCACCCTTTGCCTGTATCTTCTCATTTTCTCCTTTATCCCTTCTAATCTTTGTTGCCCAGCCATGTTTTTATCTAAATGTTATACAAACATGGATTAGTTTCTTATGGGAAAATCTTCCTACCCCTCAGTAAACTAGATCCCCCCCCCCCCGTTCCTTCCTATGCTCTTATTAAACTACCTTTCTTTTCTGTCTATTCCTACCCTCTTATTAAACTACTTAACCTTTTCCTTATGTTATTACTGAAAGCGTAATACTTGAATGAAGGTAGGAACAAGCAGAATAATATCAAAGATTATTAATTAGGTTGTTTTTTTATATAGTAAAGAAAATGAAACATTGGTTACTGATTTGCAAAAGAATATGGAATACCACCTTGATTACAATCCCATGAATTAAAGAAAAAGGTGGAAATATTTGCTAAAATGAATAATTTTGCTGACTTGACTGAATTTCAGTAACTATCAGGTGTATGAAAATTTGTAGATCATATTCATAAAAAGGAGTGTAGTCGAGAAGACACGTTTAGATTTGTAATACTTTTTTATATGGTACCAGGTAAAATTCTTTTGTGAAAAATGTTTGATTCAGATTTTACAGTTTTTTTTTTTTTTTACTTTACCAGATTATTTCTGTATATTTTAGTAATTAACTGACAAGCTGATCAAGATGATGTTTTACCAAGTGATGCATTTTTAGGTGTCTAAATATTTAGAATCATTAGAAGAATGGAACTTGACAGCAGATTTTAATAGATTATCATTCTCCAAAAATCTTTAATCTTTAGAGCCTTTTCTCTGTGTTAGTCCTTTATCTGCATTCACTTGTAAAACATTTTCTTGTGACTAGGCTTATCGATCCAAACACCTAAGGCTTGACTGCATCTAGCTTAGTCGAACCAATAGGTATAGAAGGTGCTCTAGGATGTAGTCAATGAGGTGCCAACGCTTAGAGTGGGGGTGCATCCACAGTTTTTATTCTGTCTTCTTATTGGAATAGCATGTTGGTGATGTAGAGGTCTTGTTCCGCAAAGAACTTTAGGTGGAGGTGGCTATTATAGTTGCACTTACCTACTCGGTGCTTCTCTAGTACACCTCTCTCCAAGATTCGGCATCCCTACCTACTCTTCGTTTGGAGTCACCAAGGTTAGTGACTTTATTAGTTGCCAGGATAGATGACAGGAGGCTGAATAAAACTTGAGTTTCTCCTTTGGATCCATCTAAAGTTGGAATTTATTTTATGCTAAGCTGGTTTGTTAAAGGTCCATGATAAATTGAAATGGTTTAAACTTAAGAGATTACAACTTTTCAATTAACATGGATTCTGTATATCTTGTTTTGTTGAATAATTTGTTTTTGTCCTTTTTTTTGTAGTCGTCGTAAGCTTCCTCCTACACCCTCCAGTGATGATGACGATGATGATGATGATGAAGTGGCTCTTGAAGGAACAGGTATGGCAGCCATTATTTTTTATGTGTCAGCGAAATAATTTTTTTTCTTTCTTTTTTTATGCTCAGTCACAAAAGCTGATAATAAATTTGATTTCTCCATTGATTTGCTATTACTGACATCACCAAAAGCAGATGAATGCGGAAAATCATAAAGTTAGTCATTATGTGCAATTTGCAATAAATTATTGATCAGTTTTATTTCTCAATTGAAAACAAGTTTCATAGTTGGGAATTAATTCAAAGTAAATGAAAACTCATAGAATGTAGGTATGAATGAACATATAGAGAAATCTTTAGAATTATCTCATTTTATGATTGGTTATTGTTGTTACTGAGGATCAACTCTGTTTGAGGTCAGTTGTTGTTACTCAATCTGTAGAAATGGTATTGGCAGTGGATTACTATTAAAGACTCATTTGTCATTATTCATAAGTGTTGATAAATTTGGCTGGGATTTTAGATTTTATTTATTTTTAAAGACTCTGACTTAATGTAACTTCATCATTTCCAATTTTGAAATGTGATGGAAGAACTTTGTATGATTTACTTTGTCTTTAAAATTTAATTTCTTTAAAATGGTAACTTTAGTTTAATTTTAAAAAAATATAACTTACCATTTATAAGTTTTGACTTGTTCAAACTCTATAAAATTATCCTCTAGAAAGATCTGATGCATTGATAAAATTGAATCTTAATCATTTGAACACATTTGCTTCAGATAAAATTCCATATACAGCAATACCTTGAATAGTGTGATTTAGATTTAGTATAATTACGGTATTGTTGTGCAAATAAATGTAACTAAGTATAAGCTGAAAAAAAATCCACATTAAATTATAAGACCTTGAACAGTGCGGTTTTGAACACTACAGAGTATACCTGTATTTGTTTATATGAGTTATGGTTTAATTTGAAGTGAACATATTGTCAACATTACATATCTGTAGCATTAGATCAGTTAGAAAAATTATAAAATCTTTGTTACCATTTAAAACTTAAATATGAAAAACCTGAAAAGTTTAAAGACAATTGTGATAAACTAATCAATGCTTTAACCTCTCAACTTTGAATTTGTGAAAGTTGATCCATGATTATTGCACCCTTGCAAATTGTGTGTCTCTATTGTTCAACAAGCCTTTTATTTTTGCTGTTTCACTGTTTATACTTGTGGACAAGTCCTCTCTAAATTAGCATAATCAGTATTGCAATTATGGTTGCCAAGTATTCTCTCCCCATCACTTGCCTCTATCTCAAACACCATTTTAGGTTTTGTGCTGACATGAGTTGTGCTTTTTTTATCTTCATTTCAATCTGTTTCTTTTTTTTCTTTTTTAATTTCTTTGTTTTTTTGGTTTGCATTATATATTTTATATTGCTCATTCCATATATAGCAGGCTTCTTACTTTGATATATTGGGATACTTTGCGTCTCTGTGAACAGTTGGCCTTTTTGCTGTTGTGGATGTTGCATTTGACTTTCTGTACTTTGTTTCTATTCTTGCTAGATTTAAATTCCTCTCTACTTGCATGCAGTTTGCATGTCATTCCTTGTTGTCTCTCCTGTGTTCATTTATATCACTGAAATTCATACTCTTAGAGATCTGTATGGCCTGGTTAATCTCATTAAAGAAAATTCTATATATAAAATGTATTAAGAATGATGAAAAAGTTTTAAAAATTAAATTGTAACAGATGGGTTCAGTTCGTAGTGTTTGCATAGAATTTGTAAAAGATTCCCAAGTAAAATAATAAAAAACCTGGTATAAAGTAAAATTTTCAATTTTTTTCTTTTTTTAATGAATGTTATTTTTTATTTTATCATATTCACTCAGTTTTTGCTTGGTCAATCTCATTTATATTGTAAGTAAACAAGTAAGATTTAAAGCAAAAAGTTTTCAAAGATAAAATATGTTGATTGGAAAATAATCACATTTTCAAGGAGTTAAAAATAGATGCAAATGTAATTAAATTCTATCAATGACATAATTGCTGTTAGTAAAATGTAAAATCAATTTTTCTAAACAATTTCTATTCTCCTGTGCACCTGAGTACACAGAACACATTGGTTGGTTCCAAATTTGTATATCTTAAATGCAATACTATCCAAACAACTTAATGGATTAATAGATGAAATTTCCACTCTTATAAAGATTGTAGTTATTTCTCTTCATTTAGCTGATATTTTAATGTGATTCTATAATTCAAAAATATAAAACAGAAATTATTTACTTTGTTTTTGAACTATATAAATGAAAAACAAGAACCATAAATTTAATGATGTATCCACCATCCGTGCTAGTAGTGAAAATTGATATTTAGCAATACTAGTTGTGTTAGTAGTAGCAGCAAGAAGATGGGGATGGTTCACCCAAAGGTCTGGACCAAGTTTTGTACTTACTTCCAACATGATACGGTTGAGAAAATTGATATTTAACATATTAGGGACCAACTGACCGAAAAGTGTCTTATAGAGATGTGATCAACATTAATAACAATGATAAAAAAAACCCTCAAAACTAATCTTTTTGTTAGCCTATTGAGAAAAAATGAGATTCTGGATAAAAAGAATAGTGATAGTGCATTCTTGCAAAGTTTTTGCTACTAAGAAAGTGCTTCAGTGATCTGAATGAATTGTAATAATGCAGATTTCTTGACTAAAAGTGTTAAAACTCTTAAGTGTAAATGTTGGTTCATTCATTAAACTTGTCAACTAAGAGGTTGTGATGATCTTGCCAGGTTCTAAACCCATAATAGATGAAGCAGTATTCCACCATATACTTAGTCAGACTTTACATAGGTGAAACAGATTTAATTGATAAAATGATTTTAGTTGTGTGATTAGCCATTGTCTTTTGTATTTGTTATTAGTATAGATGATTTGTTTTTCTCCATTTCCAGTAATAATTTGATGAGGAAAGGGTTTACATTTTATTCTTGGTCAACTTACTTTTACAATCAATCTATTTGCAGGTGACAGTTTATGAAATACCCAAACTCCCTCTCTGGGCATCTTCTCTCTTTTCTTATGTGATGTTCTTAACGGATCATTATCCAAACTTTCTACACCATTGCTGGCATTTTCATATACTCAATGAACCAAAATATCCAGCTTAAATATTTTTCATAGACTCCATTGCATTGCTGTCTTTACAAAATTCATGCAGAATATTAATAAACATTCATCAAGTCCTCATTACTTGTTTTTTTTTTTTTTTTGTTTTTTTTTTATAAACTATAATTACTTTTGAAATAATTTTAATCATAAGCACATACTAGAGTTGACTTCTGTCACCTTTCATTAGTATTATAATGTCACTGGGAACTTTTGCTTCAATAATTTATTTAATATTTCATCATTATTTTCCACACTGAATAAATATATTGAAATTTCAATTTGGTACTGAAAAACTTTTTTCACCCTGGTCTAAATTTATTGTAGGAAAAATCTTTTTTTTTCTTTTTCTTTTAATAGTGACTTTTGTAAAAAAGATTTTTGCTCTAGTTTTTGTTCAGTGTTTTCTATTGAATTTTTCTCAGAAACATTCATAGCATTTCAAAGGTTTGTTGAATATTTTTGAAAATATTCTTTTATCAATCTAGTTTGTATAACTGCTTAGTCAATCCTGTAAAGTATACCAGAGATTTTTTAAATATTATGCAGCTACTGGGGCTGATCTCCTCATATGTGCTAGCGTGACAAAATATTTGACAATAAGTGCTTTTTGAAGTTATCTTATTGTATCTACCACAATGTCATCTTTGCCCTGGAGTGCTGCCAAGTTGTATTTGACAATTTTAGATTGTAAGTATGATCAAGTATTCCTGACTGCTTGATCCATTATAGGATCTATCTTGCTTTTATCATTCCTCTAGTTACTGTGTTAGACTAGAGATTGTCAAGCTTTCACTCATCTGTTAGCACATTAGTAGACTGTTGTCTTTTTTGTGTCTAATCACCTATCAGGTTTATTTTAACCTTTATACGATCACAAAGAATATTCCTTGTTGTAGTTTTGTAAAAGGTAAAAAGACGGTCATTTGCTCCCTGTAATAGTATGTCTTGCATGACCCATGTGCCTTTCTGTGTTTTCAAAATACAGATATCATTTCTGAAAAGTATATATACAAACTTTTAACAAATTACTATCAGAAGGTATTTGCCATTTCTTTTTCTAGTTTTGGATTACTTAAGACTCATTTGAACATAAACTTTGGTAAGATATGGGAAAGAATGTAGCCTTCAGTCTAATTTGTAGGGTCTTAAGAAAAGTGACAAAATGAAAGATCATTGTGTGCTAAATCATTTGTTGAAGTTGAAAGTATTATAGAGGATTGTCTGATACTAGATTGCTCATACGGATATTAATATACCAGAAAAATGACATCATTCATATACAAATTACAATTTAAAAAAGAGTATCTGATTTGAATTTTGTAAATTTTCTTTGATTGAATGTTTTGCAACTGCTGAATCATGCTTAGGATCAAATGAAATTTAGTGTTAGCTTAACATCATTTAAGATACTGTAAACATTGAGATAAAATATTTCTTTGTTCTGTCTGCCACAATATGTTTCTGTTCGTTTTCTTTAATTGGAAAATGGAAACAAGATATCACTCAATTCTATGTTCAGAAAATAATTTTTTTTTTTTAAATTTCAAACAAATTTATTGTTTTTTCTTTTCTTTGTGGTCTGCCAAAAATATTTCTGTCCCACAATGTGATATTTTTTTTGTTTTGGTTTTGAAAATATATTGATCTGTGTTCTCTGATCACTCTCGATCAATATTATATTGATTGTGTCCTATGTGTCTGGTTGGGAGAGAAATGTCAAATAGAAGGAAAAAGTGCCCAACTTGATAATTCTCGTACCATGTTGCTTAAAAGAGCATCAATATAAAAACAAAAATATAAATGACATTAGAAATGTAAAGGATAGTCTACTTAAAACTTTTATTTTTATGACCTCTTTCTCTTCTGCCCCATTCATTGATCTATTTCTTGGTTTGTTGTTCCTCTTGGTTTCTAATTGCATCTGGACAGTTTCCACCTGTTGCTCATGTTTGTCTTCTTTGAAACAGCCGGATTTTAAGAAAAATGAATGCAGGTGTCTCACTGGTGACTTGCATCTATCACAAATTTGCCAAACTATATTGATTTGATATTTCCCAACTAAGGTACTCTTCTTGTTCCCACCCCGCTTTCTTCCTCTCCTATTGGGGAAAATCTTTTTTGTGATCATTTCTTTCTCTTAACTCTGATACCATGTGAAACAAAATAACTGAGTAAGCAAGCACCTTCCTTCTGCTACTACTAGGCAGTAACACTGGAATTTCATATGCACAACTCTGCTACGAGCGTTCTGCAGACTTGAACCCCGACTGCCAGTATGACAAGCCTCCTTGCTCATTACCAAGAACAACCCTTGATGGATGCTCAAGTTATATTAATTTTCCGATGTCTGCAGGTAAGGCTTGAACTTTAATCACTACAAGCAGCATGAGTTATGCCTGCCATTGCAGCATGCTTGGACCTTGCTCATTTTTTGAGCGCTCTCTCATCCCGATACCTTCTTGAAGGCTATTTGATCAACAGAACCCTCTCAAATCCTCTATACACATTTTTTTAACACCTCACTCACCCATTTTCCAGATTTATATAGCGTTGAGCTTCTATTATCTCTATAAATATTTGCAGAGCAATGTGATTTAATCCCAATTTTAAACATAAAAAGGTAGTACAAATTGCAAATAAAAAAGCCAACTGATCTTACAGATCTTTTCTGTAATGTCTGCTGATATTTGCCATTAAAATTTTCATGTAAATTAACTCAATTGTAATCAAAACTTTAGAATTATGGGTGTACCAGCATCTTTCTTTTAATTTAAAGAGATTAAAGCAATTGCATTAGTAAGCTTTGAATACAGTGAATCCAATTGTTTATTCACTTTGTTTAAATCAACTGAAGTTAAGTGAAAACTATTTACAGATGGAAAATGATGGGACTTGTTTTGTCTCAGTAATTTTCATAGGGTACTAATATGTATGCTTGGTGTTCAATTCTCTTTATAACAGAATGTTTCATAAGGTTGCTGCAAAAGTTTCCAGTACTTTTTCTTGACAAAATCTTTTATTGATATATATTCATAGCATCATTATTCAGTCATCAAACAATTTTCCCTAGTTTTCTATGACCTTATGCCACCTTTCAGGTAAATTGTGAATTCCATCATAAAAGAATGATTCCAGTTTTGATTCAATGAATTCTTTTTGATGTTTTTTGATAACCACTGTTGGAACCACTGACCAGACAAGGTGTGATAGTCTGAATGTGACAGGTCTGGAGAATATGCTTTATGTGAAAAAACTTCCCATCCTAGCTCTATGATCATTTGCTGCACTGCATTTGCATCATAAAGACAGGTGTTGTCAAGCAGTAAAATCTGCTGTCGACTTCCTTGCCCAGAAAAAAGGTCTTCTCTCTTCCCACCAAACACAGAGAAGAACTCCCTCCTCCACTAAGTAGATTTGAGTTGAGATGTTAAAGGCTGTCCTGGATCTAGCCATGATTTTCTTAATTCTGGTTCTTGTAATAAATCCATTTTTCATCGCCAGTGACCATCTTGTTCAAATAATGTTTTCTCTGTCTCAAGCAAGAAGAAAAAGACAAATGTTTATTCTTGTAAATTCATGTGGAACCCATTTTCCTAGCTTCTGATTTTTTCCTAAGGTCTGTAAATGATATACCACAGTTGATTGCAAAAGCAATAAAGAGCTAAGTAAACTGCAAAGGCACTACTAAGATTTCCCTAACATTGTGAAAAAGATGTTGCTGAAAACTTTTGCATCAATCTAATACGTCAATAATGTTATCTGCATTTGCTATATCTGCACAGTAAATTAATGTTAATCAAAATTTGATGAAAATTATTACACCAATACCTTGTTATGCACCAACACCAAGAATTCATCTCTGCTGTTTCTGTCTCTTGCTCTACATGCTGTATTCTAATTTATTCACCCTTTTCTTGCTCTAAAATCAGGTAGAATGTTCTCTCTATCTCTCTCCCTACTCTCTCAATTGATTCTAGGATGATTCTGTTAGAATCTTCTGAAGAAATTTCCCTAATTAGTATGTTTCAATAGGTACTCTTCATAATACTAAATTTAGAAAATTATATAATTTTATCAATCCCCTGTATAAATTGTCTGCAAAACCCAGATGTTGCCTATTGTAACTTTCAAGTCTGATGCATTAAAACTAAATTATATACTAATCTGCATGGCATTTAGTTTTTATATCCTTACAACCAAGCTGCTGCTGCTGCAACAAATTAGAATCCAGCACATTTTTAGATAGATTCTTTGGAATAGACTAAAACATTCTGCTATAAATATGTCCGGTGAAAATTTGATCCAAAATTATTTGTCTCTAATGAAATAGGAAGTTGACCTATTTGCTTTTTGAGCTCAAGTAGGTCAACATTTGACCTTTATCAAAACATTTAGGGGATTGGCTATAGCTAGAGATGATCTAAAAGCTTGTTTTTTTTTTTGTTTTTTTTTTCTTTCTTTCTATCCATACCTTGAAGGTGGATAAACAAATCAGTGAGAGTCAGTATTTGAAACTCCAGGCTCCTGCTATTCTGAGACACTGTTAACCACTGGAATTCAAAATTATGGAAATGAAACTTGCGATGGTCCAGTGATGGAGAACCCATGTTGAAAAAAAAAACATTTAATATATTAAGAAGAAATTAATTCTCTTAAGTTTCATTATAGAGAGGACAGATTTAGGAATATTTCTTCAAGGGATCATACAGGGCTGGTGTTATAATTACTTGAGAAACTTTTATTTTTGTTCAAATAGTCAAATTTTTTCCATACCACCATTGTTTGCAGTATTATCACTTTGTTTTCAGAAGAAAAAATTATAAAGATTTTCAGATTTTAATAATTATTTTCTGGTAGAAAATAGATTTTTTTAATTTAAACAAATTAAGTGGAAACTCACCTTACGGGCAGGATTTTCAGCTAGATGTCTACGTTATATGGTTAAACAAAAAGATAAAGATTCGGTTTAGCTAACCTGACTGACACAAAGTAAGGGTCCAGTTTAGCATTATACTTATATTGTAAATCAAACCCCACACTAAAAACTTTAAAAGTTTGGGAATTTTTAAAAACTACTATGCTAAAAACATACTCCAGAGGCCCATTAATAACCACAGATTGGTGGCTAAAGCTTTAGCTGTCCTTGGGTTATGTGATGACAGACATTTGGTGAATTATAGTGAGATTACTTTGTTCGTTTTACTGTCCATCCACAAATGGTTATTTAAATTGATCCTGATACATTCTTTGAACTTCAATGCTTGCTGAAATGATATGGTTTGAATGATCATTTGGATTTACATTTTTTGTTTGATGCAATATGTTCTAACAATCTATATAAAAAAAAGAAATTTTATTTTTATGATAATAGTGTTAATTATTACAATAATGCAATAACTAGAAAAGAAGAAAAAAACAAGCATGCTCAAGACTATCCAGAATGGATAAAATAACTTTAGATCCTTAACATAAACTAACTGACTGATATTTTTAATAGTAGCTTTTAAAAACAATTTTAGTGTAAATTTCCAGTCTTACAGAAAAGTCCTTCCCTTTTTAATTTTATGGTAGGCTGTAATAATAAAATTATGACTCTAATATTAATTAGAGCCAGTCTGTTTGGAATATTGAGTCTGGGTAACCTTCAAATTGCAGGTATGGCACAAAGCTACAAGTTAAAAAGCTCAAAGCAGTTACCAATAGAAACCTCTACAGTGCTTACAGAGCAGTAAATCAGTTTTTTTGTGCTATTCTAAGGGACCCATATGAAAAAACTTTCATGACATGGACATACAGGTTTCCCTGCTAACCTAAAATAGAGCATTCCTATAAAAGCCCTTTGTAAGCTGAAATGGCTTAAAGTGAAGACGCAATTATCATTAATTTATATGGGAAAATTTATGAGTGTTCCCAGATCAAAAACATGGTGAGGATGGTATGTCAGACTGAATCATTGGAGGTGGTGGTGGTGGTGGGAGAGAGGAGGGTGTGCACTGCCTCTATAATGGCTCGCTGCAAAACAAAAGCTGAACGCTACTTTTGCTTTTCACCTTTTTTCGTGAAAAAGTAGCATAAAGCGAACTTTCAAAAAGCAGGGATTACCTGCATTTGAATTCTATTAGATGTTTTTTTGTTTTTTTTTAGGAAAGAAACTAAAAAACTTGTTTCAAATGGTGGTTAGGAGATATTCTTATCAGCAAAATTGTTACCTTCAAGTGGAAGAGTTCATGGTTATGGACAGAGAACCAAGAAAATCACACTGTTCATTATATATGTATAGATTAGTGAAAAATGTATACAAATTTTAATTCTCAGCACAATCATTGATTGTTTTTAATTTTTTTTTTTTAAAAATAATCATATTGACGCGTAGGAAATTTTTTTTCCAGGTGCTTAAATTTAATGAAGAATTGTAATGGTTAAAAAGGAAATCAATCTTAAAATGTAAACAAATTTAAATAATTCCTAGTATAATTATGGTAATGTATTCCTTATCATTTTTTCATTTTTTTTATTTATTAGTTCCTTAATCTCTGTCCTTTAAGCTAAAGGTTACTGAGGTCAATATATCATATATATAATAGTCCTATTCTGTAATTGACCATTGACAATCGCCTTTTTCTTTATTTTCAATGAACAACATACAGATTGAGTGCCAAAACTTGCTAAAACAAGTTTTAGGTAAATTTGATGTTTAATCATTACACTTTTCTCCCCTACCACCAGTAAGTTGCCTATGCATACCAAGTGTAAATGCAGCCACCACTAAAATACAACTGATTATTTTCAGTTTTTAAAAAATGTTCTTTCTTTACTGCCAGAATTTGTTATACCACCATAATGAAAGTTTTGATATATTAATTTAATAAATTCTACCTGTGATATCACATGCTACATATTTATCTCATTCTTAAATATTTTGTGACACATTTTGTTAGATAGGTTTCATTTTTGGCTGATTTTACCTACATTATCATTATGTAATCTGCAAAATCTGGTTTGAGGATCTTAACACCTTCAGCGCCATTGTTTTATTTTCGTTGACGTGTGTAGCCCAAGAATAGAACAATGGGGAAGACTGAATAGCATTGCTGGAAATTAGGTATTAGTCACAGCAGTGTGTGGAGGACAAAATGAAGAGAAGTCATGAATTTCAAAAAGAGGGTTGTTATGTAATTAATGGCATAACAGGTAAAGAAGCAAAAATGTTAATTAACATCCTTTGGCGCTGAATGTGTTAAGTCAAAATTTGGACCATATTTCCATTTTGAGTGCAAATATTTGATAGTATTCCTTTTAAATGTAAGGTTAGGATCTGAGTAAAGAATCATATTTGAGCAGCAGTAGTTTAGAATGCTTATCTATTTGCACACAAATTTTTGATTAAATTCTCTCCAGCATATTGTTTAACCCTAGCCTAATAGCAATCCAGAAACGTAAAAAAAAATACTGTTTACATTACGGCTAAGTTTTTGTATGCTATTTTCACTCACTTCCTGGTACCTACTAATTTAGTATTGACACTTTTGTGAATTAACCTCCAAGCCATTATGGTAGGTGCTCCTGTATGTGTGCAGCTTCTCCATTTGTAATCTGGGTTTGAACATTGGTGGTACTATTTCAGCCAAAATGCAGCCTCCCATTTTGCAAAAAAATGCTGACATTGTTTTTTAAAATTTGCATTTTTGTGGATTTTCTGACCTGTAAACGTCCTCCTTTCTACCTTTTCCTATCAATATGTTGAAGCTCTCCTACAAAATGCTTAAACTGTCTGTGCATAAAAACGTTTTTTGCAGTTTGCTTTCCTTAAATTATGGTCATCCTTGGAAGATCTAATTAGCATCCATCAGATGTCTGTGAAATTGTTTATATCTTAAATATAGGAAGACACTGACTTTTTATGAGTTTCACTTTTCTCTTTTTATTCAGATGAAAAAAGAAAATAAATAAATAAAACTCTTTCACTGTCTTGCACACAAATATATTAAACAAAGTAGTTCAAACATGGATTCATATATTCAAGGTCTATTTTAATAATGTAAATAGTAATATTTGTATTGAAACTAACAATTTATCATATACAAATTATGAAATTCATTATAATATAATTTTTTTAATTTAACACGCCAAATATGAGACAATCTTGTCTGCCATCTATAAAAGGATATATTAATTGCTTGAACTAATAATCTCAAGCTTTATTTTAAGTTAGGAGAATTTATTATTGTAGTAATTTTAACCAAATTGACTACATATTATGATTACATTGATATGCATAAAGTTGAGTTTTGATTATTTAATGTTTCAAATAACTGCCTCTTAATTGCTTGGGAGTTTTGCTTTCTGGCTTTTTAAAAAAAACAATTTTTGATTAATATGAGAAAGTTTTGCTTACTCAACCTATTCTTACATATATTGCTGACTCACCATACTGTCAAAATAGCTTGTAAACAGCTCTCACCAAGACAAAATAGCTGTAACTTTTAACTTTGAGCAGTTCATACATTGTTTTGTTTATGAATAAATGCTTCAATTTCATTGGAAAGAAACAGTATGTTTTTGCCAATTAATAATGAACAGATGATGGCCAAATATATAGAAATAATATTTTAAAGGTTAGTCCAGTAGAATTAGAATTTATACATGGATCTTGAACAAATTTGCATAAAGATGAAACTTGGTATATAGATAGGGTATAGGTCTAACTAAAACATAAAAAAAGTCCTCCATTGTCATAATTCTAAGTTATAAATTACAATACAAACTAGAAAGCATGCCTCTGCCAACACTATTGCCAAGGGAAGTAATTGTGCATTGATCGGCCCCAAAATGTAATCACCTCTTTCATGGCCCATTGCCGAACCTTCCACAAAAGGTCATTGAAATCCATTGAGAACTTTTGGATATATTGTGCAGACAGACAGTATACATAAATGTATGAAAAGAGAATGGAAAAATATCTCTCAACCAAAACATAATTCCAGGCCCTGCTCCAAAATTGAGTCTGTTCTTCTGTAACCTATTGTCTATCCTTCCATAAAGTTTCATTGAAGTTAGAGAACTTTGGTAGATATTGTGTGGACAGAAATTTTTGTTATATTATATGGTATGGATTTATAACTATGGCATAGAGGAGATAATTGTGCATGGATCTGAATTCCAAATTCATTGAAAAGTTTTGGAGATATTGTGTAGGCAGACATGAACTTTTATGATGTCATATGTTGTGTATGTAGGGGAAGTAATTGTGCATGGATCCGCCCCAAAATTCAATCACTTCTTTCATAGCCTATTGAATATCGTTTGGACAGTCATGAGCGTATACATGAATGTATGGAAAAAGAATGGAAAATATCTTTGGATCCACCCCAAAATTTAATCAGTTCTTCCTTAGGCTATTGTCCACCCTTCCACAAATCCATTGAGAACCTTTGGAGATATTGTGTGGACAAACAGTACTTTTGTGTTTGCTGACAGTCAGCAAGGAGATAGGGGAGATAATTGTGCATGGATCCTCTCCAAGGTTTATTTCAGACTTCCTTGGTAGCCCATTGCCTACCCTTCCAAAAAATGTCATTGAAATCCATTGAGAACTTTGGCTATGTGGTGTGGACATATAACTACAACGTAGGAGAGATAATTGTGCATGGATCCGCCTCAAAATATAATCAGTTCTTCCTTAGCCTAGTGTACACCCTTCCACAAAATGTAATTGAAATTCATTGAGAACTCCTGTTACGTACCCATATATAGGTTTTGTATCTTGTCTTAGACATGCATATCTCTCCTGCATACTCCACTATTAGGCTAACCTATTCTTGGATTTTGGAGGACTTTTGATATGTTCTTTTTATACCATTTCCTCTAACAATAAACCGATTTTCATCTTTATGCAAATTTGTTCAAGGTTTCTTCCTAATTCTACTGGACTAGATGTTCTTTGTGACTCTTGCATATCAGACTTATGAGTCAAAACCTACTTGTTTTTACTTATACAAAACCATGACATATTCCAAGTGACCTAAACTATTTTCTTCTTTTAACATACCTATGGATCTGTGCACACCAAACAATCCCATGACCTAGTAGATCGTTAGGATAGCTTGCTGGATCCTTCATAACATTTCACAAGGAAATAGGATTACTTGGTAGTGTCCATCTCCTCTCCAAGTAAAATGCAACAGGTTCTACTGGGTTACATGGTACCAGCAGCAAAGAATAATCTGTGACCTGGATTCATGCCTTTACCAAGGTCATTGTGTTCAATTAATGCAAATTACTGTGGCCTCAATTTGAACTCTTTTTACTGATTCTATTTTCCATGCTGGTAACCAAAAAAGTAAATAAAGATAAAATATGATAACTAAAATTTATGTTCAAATTTATATATAAAGCTATATATGTATGTGTATATATATGTGTGTATATGTGTGTGTATGTGTGTATGTATGTATGTGTGTATATATATGTGTATGTATGTGTGTATA
>VCCN01001528.1:202114-214175 GCA_006491835.1 Architeuthis dux
ATATATATTACAATTACAAAAACTTCTGGGTTTTCATTTGACTATAGAAATCCTTTGCTTTAATTAGAAGTAGAATGGCCAAGTACAATTTATATATAGGAAAATATAGCTTTGATGGTGTTATATAGCACCATTCATTTTGTACACCTAGTTTGTTGAGTAAGGTGTTCATTACTGCAAGGGCCAGGATGTGAAATATAGGGTCTGCTGTCATATTTGTATATTATATTTTCTATTTTGAGAACATGTTTCATTTGTTGATTCCAGCAAATCAGGAAGATTTTTTTTTTTCCCAATCAAATTTTTTAGCTAACATTTTCAAGAGAAAACCAGAACCTCCACTTGAAAATTTAGCCTCAAAAAGCTAGGTAATGATACAATGCCAGAGACTCTTATTCTTGTCTGTTTTTGGAGTTGTTTGAGATGACTGTCTTAAAGTGTCAAGTGTCAAAGAATCAATCAGTGGATAGCTCTCTAGAACAATGCCAAACCTTTGATGAAAGCAACCAAAATTCAAGAAGAAATACAGTTTTTCTATGGAAAGATGTGGGCATTCTCATAGAGCTCGGCTAGAGAAGACTATTAGCTGTAATATGTATTTTATTTCATCTAATGCTGAGAATCTTTTCTAATTTAAAATATTGTGAACCAATATTGTCAATTGTTATAAGAGCAATATGTACTAATGAGTAGTTTTTTTAAGAAGAAAGGAAATTACGTTTGAACAAATAGATCTATTATAATTGGTCTATTATATTGCCATTGAGCCAGTTTAGGGCAGGTGACCTTTGAAACTAACATAGGCCTTATCTTCACAAGGATTGAAACACAATTTATGCCATCTAGTTTGTTCTTGAAGTATTGAACCAGTTCAAGTACATATATTCAGTTTCTTTTTGGAAAATTACATTACATAAGGGAAATAAGAAATTGAAGAAGAAACATTTTTGCCATCAGCTGTTTTGAAATGCTTTTGTCAAGCTGAAAAATAAGCAAATTCTGTATTGCAATTTTTATTCAACAAACACAATGAAAATATTTTTTTTTTCCACCACTTTGAAGTAACAGAAAGTAAAGTTCTATCTATGCATTTTCTTGCAATTTAAAAATTAAAAAAAAATCCACACCATACAAGTTGTTATTCTGTCTTTCCTCTTTTCTACAAGAAGCTTGAACTTTGGCAGGACTTTGAATAATGTATTTTTCATTTGAAGATTAAAAATAATTTCACATTCAGCTCATAACGAAGAAAAAAAATCTGATTATTACTCTGGAAACTGAAAATGATTACCTATCTCAATTTTATAAACATTGGACATGAAATTGATGATCAAAGTTTGGAATTATTTATGTACACCATATAAACAGTGATGGGTATGATAGTCTGACAAAAATGAATACTCCAGGATATATCATCTCGAATGCTGAACCAAATTTTCCATATGAATTCTATTTTGCTTTTTGTTGAATGTAAAGTCATGATTATAAGTGACTTTAAGAAAATTACAATTAAAATTGAGAATAATTCCAACAGAGCTACCTGCTAATTGTCTCTCTTCACAGATTCCAAAGTAAACGTACATCATGTTTGACAGCAATTAGCTACTTGGGAAATGAATTTTCTTAGGTTTCCAAAAACATGTGATACATACCCAATTGGTTTCCAGTTTTCATTTAGACACTTTTTATCTTTTTCATTTTCAATGTCATTTGTATGCTGAAGGCATAAATACAAAATATATAAGATTGGCTCCACATGAGTGAAATTCTTCCCCTATCAACCAATTTCTTTGTCTTTACTTAAATAAGAGTAATAATTGAATGTTAATCATGTTATTAAACACAGATAACTATTGAACATGCATCAAATATGAACAATTGTTCACTCAGTAATAATTGTTTTTTTGCTATTGATAACTAATAAACCAAACAGATTTTCATCCAAGTTAGTTGTTTTGCTGTATAAAAATTGTATTTACTTCAAGGCAGCATAATTTCTGAAACCCAAAAGCTGAAGTTGACTTCAATTCAAGCATCATTTTTAGCCAAAATACACAAATTATATTTTTTCTTTAAGAATAAATTAAAAAGAAATTTAAATTGCATTAAAAAATACTCTATATTTGTAGTAAGAAATAAAATCTATTGATACCTGGTGCATTCTATGAAGTAATGGTTTTTCTATTGTCTGAAAAGCCTCCTTTTACCCGAGATTTGAATTTAGAATTGTATTCATTTAAAAGGCAAGTTTAACTACCAATACGGAATGAAACCTTTTCTTTTATAGCTCTTCATTTTGAGCTAAACTTGTGAATTACACTATGCAACTTTTTTCTGTTCTTGGGTAATAAGTGTTGTTTCCTGATTGATGATGTCTAAAAAGTATTCTCTTCAAATTTTGCTTTTGTGATCAGAACATTGATATTTTGTAATTTAACTATTTTGACCAAGACAGCTTAGAGAAGGGGTTTGCATCTTTCAAGTACCTCATCTAGAGCTGTGACAAATTGTTTCAAATGGCATAATCTTATGTGCAGTAGTGGTGTCAACACCTTCCGGGGGTGAACCAGTGACTCCCCCGTGACATTAATCATCTCCACATAGAATTCGGGTGGCTATGGCCAGTCTCACCTTTGGTAGTGCGCCAAGGTGTCCCTGCTGTTCCAAAGGCAAATATAGCAGGGAAACCCATCAGGAATGCCACCATTTTGAACTCTGATGACTTCCCAGTTGTACTCATCATACTTCAAGGTGTCTAGCAGGTGAAATAAAGTGCCCTGAATTCGGCTTGATCTACGATAGGTATGCTGAAATATGCCTTGTAGGCCTTGCACATCTTAGAGTATTCTCTGAAGCAAAGGTGAATGTTGGTGTCTTCGTTGGACCACAGATAAAGAAGATTCTGGAGTGCAATGAATTCCCCAAGAAGCTCACTAGGAAGGAGAAAGGAGCTTTGTCACAGTGTTTCAATGCTTCCAAGGTAGAAAACTGGTCATATTTTTTTTTCTTTCAGAAAAACATCATGTAGGTACACTAATGTTAGACAAAAGATTTAGAAGTGAGTAGTTTTTCGAGCTTTACAATTGTACAGTAATTCACTTTCACAAACCAAACCCTGAAATCTCCCATCATGTTCTCGTTATGTTTACCATAGTTCTTCATCATAATCTCAACTAGCACATAGTTTTCTACCTTCTGATTGCCCTGGAAGTGCCGAAACATTGTGACAAAGCTCTACCAAGCTCCTTTCTCCTGTGATTTATTTATTTATTTTTTTTTTTTAATGTGAATAAAAATATGCAAATTCACCTTTTGTACAATTGGAAATCGGTACATTTCAAAATACCACTGTCCTGGTCACAAAAGCAAAGTTTGGAGGGAATAATAGCCATTTTCTATACTTTTTACACATAAGCAATTCTTGTTGCACAGTGTTATCTGTCCAGTTCCTATCCTCAACTAAAGAGAACCTCCTGTCATCGTTTTGACTGTCCAAACTTTTCCTAGTTGCTGACTAACAAGAAAACTGAGGTCTTTAGTACATAGAGCTTGGATATTTTATGAATATCAGAATAAATAGTATGATCATCTTGTCTAAGGTCTAGGTGAACAGGCTATAAATTGAGCAACAGCTACATCCTCAAAACCTAGATTTGTGTTAGCTCTCTCTGTGTCGACTGCAATTAATTTTTAAAATGTAATGCTCAAATTGCATAAGTATAAATGCAGCACTAAGTTGCTTTAAACATGAGTCACTTTCTCAAAGTTTGCCTGTTTTCACCATACAAAACAACTTTAGTCATGTCATAACAGGAAAATTGCTATATTTCACATGTCAATGTGCCAGAAACTAGCCTCAACTATTCATAGCAAAGTTGAACTTTTTTTTAAAAATCCCAATCTCCAAAGTTTTCATTTTTGGAAAGAAAAAGACTTAGCTAAAAGGATGGCATTTTTAAAGAACTTTGTCAACTTTTTGCCAGAGATTATGTTAATGAGATAAGATTTTAGTAAAAAGTAACTTTTCATAAATAAGAAAAAAAAGAACTTGAAAACATGAAAACATTTTTATTGAAGGATGAATTTTATCTAAATTATGAAAATTAAGTTAGTCTCCAATGTCAATCATTTTTAGAAATTGTTTTTACACTTGAACTTAATAAAACAAATTTGAGATGAATCTGTATGGAAGTCAAATTCCTTCCAAAATGGAAGTAATCTGTTCTATTGCTCTCTGAGAAAACAAGCCTGAAAGTTAGACCATAGATGTGCTAGTTCTTTTGTGTGAAGATCTAGCAAGGGCAGTGTTGCCAACTTCATTGAGTCAAAAAACATCTTGAAACATCTAGATTCTTCAGATAAATATCTAAAATCTAGGAAATATATTACATATTAAAAATGTGACTTTAATTTTCAGATTTATTTTATTAAAATATTACTCATTAAAAATCATCTAAATAGCAATTGCTGACATCTAGATGCAACCAAAAAGGCAACACTGAGCAAGTGACTTAACTAGCGTTTCCTGAATTGGGGGGGGGGGGGAAGAATGATTATTTCAGTTTAGTTTTCCTGAATCTTTTTTTTAAAGATATTTTCTATAGTTTTGAGAAGAGTCATTAATATTCAATTGGTTCTTCGGATGATTGAACTCCTTGTTATTTGTGTTGTAAACACGTTTCGGCCGATCCATTCTTCAGGTGTAAAATCCGAGTGTGCTTCACCATTTTCATTTTAGACTATCAGACATAAAGATAGTTTGCAGCTGATCTCCAAAGTTTAATACCAATCCAATGACAAGATTCCACAGGTGACTATTTGCCTGCTTTTGGAAATGCTCTACAATGCAGCTGTCTCATAGTGAGAGAAGATATAATAGTTTTTGACTTATTTAGAAAGATGTTCTTAGAAGTATAAAACAAAGGGTAAAGAAATGACTAACAACTACCACCTCTTACATTTTTGTTTCTAGAGAACACATATTGGTGAAATGCAATTTTAACTCAAGATTCCATTCAATGTGAACTTTTCCACAATACATTGGACTGCATTTTTTCCTATGAAGATTAATTTACCAAACCTGAAAGGTTATCTAGTGAACTTGTGAATAATCTGAAGTTTTAATAATTTTTTAGGCCAAGACTTGGAAGATGTATGCAAGTAGCTCCCAGTATTCTTAAATAAAAAATTGTATGCAAAGTTATTTATTATAAAGCAGATAATACTTTTCATTCTAGTAAGAAAACAGTCACAAAAGTTAAAATTCAATAAATTGTGGTCATGGTTTTTAAGACGGAAATCCTGTCTACACTCGTGTTTAGGTTTTGCTCCAAATTTTTACTGAAGTGCCTTTAACAAGGAGTTATTCAAATATTTTGAAATGTTTTCTTTAGCTGTAATTTCTCTCTTCATGAAGTTTTTCTGTCATAATTTATTATGGATGTTCATCTTTCTGATGCTTCTCTTCAAAAGCCCTCTTATCAGTGATAAGTTTGTCTAGAGAAACTCAAAGGAACAGATTACCTTGAACAGCATATGTGTTAAACCTTTTTAAATTCTTGCATTCTGACAATAAAAAAAATCTCAATCTATCTTGCAATGGTTAATTTAGAAATTGCATTGAATGTTGCTAGTATTAGGCCATTTTGATTTGGTTTCCTTTTCTCCCTCTGGGCATTTTGATTCTTTTTGTATGTAAAGATATTGAAATTAGAAAAAGGAAGAGATGCTGGGGATGCAAATATTCCCAAATGCAATGCATTCTAGTTAAAGGTTTCTAACTGCTATTTTTTAGCAAAATATCATGTTTTTTTATATTTATATATATATATATATATATATATATATATATATATATATATATATATGAAAGGGATGAGCACTTTTACTGATACTGTCGCTGAACACATCCATTCTAGGGATTTATATCTGGAAATATTTCTCTGACTCATATATATTTTTTTTAAAAACCCACCTTATTCAGAGGCTATTTGCTGTTATTGAGAGCTCTAGTGTTTGTTCCTTATTGCACACAGCAAGTCTTTGAGTACTGCACATTGTATCAATGAATATATATTACAATTACTTGTGTTGTTCCTATTTGTTTTAATGTTTGTGTACAAGTTTTGTTTTGAAAGATTTCTTGCTATATGAATCTAAGAATCTTTTCTACCTACACGCATCATCACAATGACTATTTCTTTTTATTCTCTGCTACATTTTTTTTCCTTAAAAGGTTTGAGTTGATATAAGTGAAAAACAAATGACAACCAGAATTGGTCAATTTTAAACTTTTTGTTCCAAAGTTACACTTGGATTATTCAAATCCGATTCTCGCTACATTTTTTGATCAATCTTCCCCTCCCCCTCTAGTTTCTATAATTTGACGAGTTTGAATCAAATGCTGTCTACAGGCTCCTATTCTAGGATTTACAATTAAAATGCATAAACAGATATTTGTACTAGGAAAGCAAGGAGGTACCAGCAGTAAACACATTTACTTATAATGCCTGCTTTGTGTAGTCTATAATGTAATTGGGAGGAACTGAAAAGGTTAATTACCTTCAACAATGTTTCTTGGAGATTAACAATATGAGTTTTTTTTTAATATAAAATCCATAAAGAGGGTACTGGGTTTCTATGATTTCAAGAAATTCTTACAAAAAGCACTAATATGGAAAAAATGTAGTGAAATTTGAATTGAGGTGATTTTATTTCCCAATGTGAAGATATAAAATCTACTGGGATTTGTAAGTGAATAGGCTAAATTAAACAAATTCAAGAATTTCTTTTATAAATTATTTGAAAAAAATGTCCCATGCTAAACATTATTTGTATGATAAAGAGTTAAAATGTCAATGTCCTTGATGGTAAAAACCAGTTGGGTATCATTACTTATGAATACCCAATGACCTCATTTTTACTGTATTTCTTATAATTCATCTCCCGCAACATTAAAAATTAACAAAAAGAAATATTGATTTCTTTTACAATTTAATGTCAAACTAATTTTGGTTTCCTGAGGAACTGATCTCTCAAGTAAATTTCATAAATATTTGTGATGTCTCAGTGGTTATCATTTTTACAACTTTACAGATTTTCACTTAGTCAAATCTTTCTCAGGTTGTGTCCATTTCCCTCCCTCTCATACTCATTAAGTCCACTGACCTCTTCCACATAATAAGTTTTCTGAGGTGGGTGGGTGATTTAGTCGAATGGTTCTTTAGATAAAGATCACAGTTAAATCATTAATGTCATGAACTTGCATTGTCAAGTCCAAGACATTAATGTACTGACACTAAAATCCACAATACCTAATGAGTGTCAGCTTGTATGTCTACCCTCCAGTAGAATTGTTGGGTGGTGATACATTTCTCAAAAATGTTGGATTTTGTTTACTTTGCTCAATTACAATCTCCCAAGTATTATTGATATTTTGGCTAGTATTTTATGCCTACTCTTTACTCCATTGGTATATGCAACTCAATGAGTGGTATAAAAAAAAAAAAAATCTAACATTTTAGGTAAAATGTTATCACTTGAAACAAAAACTCAATTCTCTGGGTCATAAGAGAATAAACTTTCCTGTTTGGCAATACTTCTTTTTAAGCAGGCATTGATCATAGGAAACCATTTTGGCTCTTCTCATTTGCTTTATTATTCCCTGCTAAAAAGTCTCATGCTGCATGTTTGAAAATCAAAATTACTTATGTAAGTTATGTGATAATGAGAGTCAATCCTTTTAGGTAACAAGGATTATATCATTGACTAGTCTACCAGAGAGTTATATACAAAAACACAACTCTATTAAAATGCAGATTAATGAAAATAAAAGCTTCCTTGTTGACATAATTTAGCTTCTTGCCCTTTTAAAATTAATGAAATTCTATTTTAACCTAAAATTTGGGTCTTTATTTTACTTTTAAATTTTCCTAAAAAAAAAAAACAGCAAAATAATTGTTACCATATTGCAAAAGATTTAATCAGTAAGCTTTCTGTTTACCACAAAAACACATTGAAACAGTTTGCAGAAGAAAATAGTACATATCTTGCATTAATCAAAATTACTGCTTTCATAGAATGTAATAGCATTCTTAGATTTTATATTGTATAAGGCAAAAATAAAAGATATTGCATTGCTGTTTAGAGCCTTAAATGTTTGAACACTACATAAGCATAAGCAGTTTCTACTGTCAAAAATCCTTTGAATATTACAATATGTTTGTGTTCAAGCATTGAGTCATTTCCACAGTAAATCATTTGCTAAGCATTTTTTTAGTAAAAAAAAACCCCAAATGTTAAAATGTCATTTTCCAATATGATAATATTCTAATGGTGACTCATTTCTATAGCAAATAATTTGCTATGTGAAAAAGCCTTCTTTTTTTTCTCCTTTTTTTACTGGTGGATATCATATTTGCTGAATTCTCTTCATCCATCAAACTCCACAATATCCTTGATTGGTATCTTGACTCATCCTACAGAACTAACATGATTACTATCATTAAAACTGTGCAAATCTACAATGACTTATAGAGAATATCTAGTCCCATTACAACTTTCTGTCACAGTAAAGAACCATTGCTGTCTTTCCTGGTTGCATCTATTATAGGTTCACTCATACTGTATTGATTAATTTTTGTATTTTTAGATAAGAAGGTTATTAATAGTGAGAAATTTCTTTTTTTTTTCATTGTTCTTCTTTACATTCTTTTTCTCTTTGAACTTAATCATACTGAACCCCTCCCCATCCACTCACCCAGTCTTCTTTGTCCTCCTGTCAAAAATGTTTAATATTCATCATTTGGTGATTGAATAAAAAATATTTTAAAAAAACATTCCTATCTTATTTGTGATTAGTACAGAGGGAAAAAAGGACCAAGCCACAAGTGTTATCAGAGTTTGTCAAGATTCAATTTCTCTCTTACTTTCCAGGCCTACATACATTACTTTAGAGATAGCATTTTAAACATCAACTGCATGTCTGAGTGAAATATTCTTCTTGCAAACATAGTAATCAGAGAGAAATACATTTGTGAAGTTTGTGGCAATGTCTGCTTCTCGAAGATTAAATCTTCAAGTTTTATGTGTATTCTTCAGATGAGGGTATCTATGTGATTTACCAACATGGACTACATACAGTACAGAAAAGCACTGAATGTAACCATACAGTACAGAAAAGCACTGAATTTAATAAAGTTATTGATTCTAAGTTGATAGGCAGATCCAACTTAAAAAAATAAAACTTTAGCCTCTGAATATGCTTAATAAGGAATTTTTATATCTATTACCCCATATGGAGATTTGTGAAAAAAAAAAAAAATCCCTGAATATTTTAGCTAATATGAGCAGATTGGATTGTAAAGTTTAATATACTATACTGTTGTAACAACATATCAGTCATTTGAGGAAAGTAATTCATCCACCATCAGCACTATTGTTAGTTAATAAATACAAAAGCATGTAAAAAAATGTTTTTCTTTCAGGGAAAAGTGCGTATGAATTTAGATTAACTGTCAGACTATTTTAGTGGAAACTGGTGGCAGCAAACTTAACTAAAAGGAAATAGTGCTATGAACCACAACTTTTACAGATAGCATACTTTCTATGCAATAATTGTAAAATTGATAATATCCAATAAACATGACATATATACCATAGATGATCACAAAAAAGGGGTTGTGATCAGACATGTAGGTAGAGAATCTAAAGTCAAACCATTGCAGCAATAGTTAAGGCCAATGTTTTGGGGATTACTTAGATCTCTTTGAAAAATGAAAAGAAATAGAAATGTGATCATGTTCGCCACAAAAAAGTCTTCGTCATCTGGGGAAGCATAGGAAGAGTTGAGTAAAAGAACATCTATATAAATGATTGAAAACTATTTTAAAATCTTGAAAACATTGTAGGGTATTTAAAATTACAAAAAAATAATAAACATTTTGTATTTTATAGAACAAACTTCCCTTGTTGTTTTAAGGAGTAATATTTGCATCTAAAAAGTAATCATATGAGGTGTCCAAAAAGAAACCAAACTTTTTCATGAATAAATTTATTGCTTTACCTACAACCTTATGAGACTCATTTCCTTCAAAATAGACATCTCCACTGTCGATTCACCATTCCAAGCATTTTTTTCTATTCTGGAATTCGTTTTGAAGGATAGTGTGCAGGCCTTGTGACACATTTTCTTCTATTGTCCGAAAGCGACAACTTCAACTGAGTGGATTCCAGCTTTGGGAAGAAAAAAAAAAAAAAAAAAAAAAAAAAAAATCGGCAGGATTAGGGTGGCTGGGAGACAAGAGTCGTCTTATACTTCACCAAATATTTTGTGGCAACACAATGCATCCTCAGTTTTTCTTTTAAAATTGTATGGCACGAACATTTATAGATTCCTACCTCTTTGGAAACTCCAGACAGTCAGGCGATGATTTCCACAGATCACAGCTGATGTGATTATCGTCCGATGACATGAAAGGTCCTCCAGATTTGGCATCATCGTGGATGCTCTTTCTGATAGCACTTGTGGCATTGCATACGGCTCTGACCATCCTCCCCATAGGCCTGTTGCAACATTAGTAATAATTCTTAATTTGAAACAGAATTTTACACAAATACTTAGCTCTTCAAGGTCCTACTTTTCTCAACTTGATGAAGAAAACACCAAGCGCTCTACACACATGTTCACTCTGGCATGTGTAGTTCAAAAACTAACCAACATAGTTTTTTTATACAAAATGTCAACGTCACTACTACATAATATTTCAGTTACCAGCACACTAAAACATCTCATTGTGCACTGTTTTAAAAGTTTGGTTTCTTTATGGACACACCTCATATGTATGTACATATATATCTGTATCAGGATATTAATAAAAAGGAAGACATGTATGTATGTACATATTTATTTCAGGGTATATATAAAATAATACTTGCTGACCTGAAGACTTCAGACTTTTGCTCCTGAACTTAAAAGAACGCAAGTTGGAAAAGAGTAAAAAGAAATGTTTCAAAATTTTACCAGAAATCCATTTTATTCTCAGTTTGCTTGTGTTTCCACAATAATTGGTTCATACTCACTGGGTTCTGAGGAGAAATCCCACTGAAACTTTTCTGTCAAGTGTTTCTTAAATTTCAGCCCTCGATCCTTGAGTTGGGGGTCAACATCTGATGCTTCCAAGTTGCAGAACAACTCGTGCAGTGTAACGGTAAGAAAGTTGCTGTGTGACACAATATCCACAAAGAAATCTTCGGGAATATCTTTCAGCTGAAAATGCAAGACGCTGATGAGCTGCCTGAACAGCTCTTTATTTCTCTTGACCGCTTCTGTCGATGTTGACAAGAGCTGCACAAGTTTCTTCCAGTGTTCAAAGGCTTCGTACACATGACCCACAAGGAAGCAGACAAATGCAAACTGAAGCTCACCTAGCAACAACAAGGCATTGTTGTTGTAACACGAATCAATCATTGTCTCTAGAGCATAACTGGAATCCAAGCAGTGTGCCGTAATCTGAGCAGGAGTAGCACCAACAGGATATTTCTTTGGAATTTGACTATAGTGTATCATTGTTCCAGGGGAGATCTTGAGGCAAGGCAGGTGGGACTCGGCCTCAAAGATCGAGGTACAAGTATCACCAACATTGCGGCACATGTGGGGTTGATCCTTTGTCATTTTGGCACGAGTAGCAGCTCGGGATTTTGAATTACTAGCTTCTGACTCAAAAGATGTCACTGATGAGATTTTCTCATTCTCTGGTTGTAAGGAGCAGATGAGTGAGATGGTGATGTGATTGCTGATTGACACCCATTTCTTGTAACTATCAGATAAAATCAAAAAGATTAAGGGTTATTATTCAAAAGATTATTCAAAACTATGATCCAACGGGATCAATATGTAAGTTTAATATTCTTTGTTAGTAAAATAAATAATACTTAAATTTATACAAGGACATAATGATTGATTAAGTAATACAATCATCAGTCAAGATTTTGAAAACATTTGGTATGTACATATACTTCGAAATTACTGAACTAATACAAATTAACAGTTTACAATAACTAC
>VCCN01001529.1:93872-104224 GCA_006491835.1 Architeuthis dux
AACCATTCCATGTGGGGATAGTCGAAAGAAGTGAAGAACGGTATTTTGGTTTTCTGTTCCTGGTGAGCAAGGGGACAGGTGACCTAGTTTTTGGCTGAAAGTTGTGTGGTGATTTGAGCTGGTACGGTGGGGGTGTTTAGATTAAGTAGCACACACATACTTATCTGGACAGGAACCCAGGAGTACATAAATCACACCCCCACAGAAACACCTAATCTAAACACCCCACATCATTTTTCGCCCGGTTTTGAATTTTATTTTAAAAAATATATTAGTATGTGTTCCCCCAATAATCTAACATGGCAGAATAATAAGTTAACCGGGCGAAAAGTGTTCTGGGGAAAAAATTAAAAACTCTTTGTTTCTTGACTAATTGCTTGAACAATACTAATATTTCTAAATAAAATTCATATCATTGAATCTTGCGTAATGTTCCTGTTTCTAACTCTCAGAACCAAGCAATTAGAAGAAAAATAGCTCTTTGTTCAAATACATGACATGTTCTGTGTATAGATATATATACAATGAAATCTGATGACGATAAGAAGATGAATATTGTATTGTTTGTATATAAAATGTAACTCATGAAAACTTCACCTCTTGTACATAAGTTAATGCTGCATGTTGATTTCAGGAACACTCACGAAAATATAGAACATATGGAGTCCTACTTACATTGGCAAATGGATTTCCCCCTCCAAAGTGTCCGCCAGAGGGTTCCGGATCCCGATATCTTTGGTTACTGCTCGTTGTAAAAGGATTACCGCCAACAGGTTGAGGATCTTGTGGGAAATTGGCTAAAGAAGAAACACGAAACATGATAATTATTTCATAGGATAAATATTTCGATGGTAAATGACCAAGGGAGATAAATGTGATACAACAAATCGTAGACTGTGGTCCACTTCATTATACAGGGTGATCCAAGATAATGGGACAAATAAAAAAAGCCCTATAACTTTTTATAGTTTAATTCCTTTTATAAAAACCCATATATCATTCGAAAGAGAGTAGTCTTTTTAAAATAACTCCTTTTACGCCAAACGTTTCCAGACAAGTTGATCTCAAGGTTTGGAGACGTTGAATGGCTCGGCTCGCAAGGTCTCCAGACCTTTCTCCTCTTGTTTTTTATCTGTGGGGATATCTGAAGAGTAAGGTCTACAGAAATAACACAGCGACCTTACAAGAATTGAAGGCTACCATCACTAATGAGCTACAGGCAATAGCAGCCCACACACTCATATTAAAGTGATGCAGAACTTACACGTGAGAACACTGAAATTCTTGGAAACTAATGGAGGACATGATATGGCTTTTTTATTGGTTCCATTATCCTGGATCACACTTTATTACACAAAGAGCAATGTTTTAAAATTTAGTTCACGAATGTGGATGTTGGGTTCAGTCGGAATCAAATTTAAAGACCAACTCTAACACTATCTGGCACGATAATATCTGATCTATAAAAATGTTGGTATAGACAAACTGGCCGCTAGCCAGTTTAGAAAGTGGCTTGATATTGAGCTGAATGGCCACTAAAAGCAGCCTTTAGGCGAGTATAAAAGAAATAAGCATGAAGATTCTCCCATAATTGAGAACAGTCTAAAGTGCTGTGAAAATATTGAAAATGCAGATACGATATACGCAACCGTTGTTTGTCCACCAGCTGAATTACAGCGTCAATGGACAGAATGCATATCAGTAAGCGATAATGCCCCTTGTTTTAACTAAATTCATTACCATGGTGTTGTATTAAAGGCTATGTGGGTAATATACGGTGTGTATTGTGTAATATCATTTTAAAATCATTTTTTAAAGGTAGATTCGTCATCACTGATGAGAATTTTACGCCCTTAAAACAACGATCGATATGTTGAAGATGAAAGAAATTCATGTTTCATCGACAGCTGACCAAGTGCCATACACGGTGTATTCATAAGAAAGGGATATCTCTCATGACGACGTTATGGCAAAATTACGGACTCGGCTTATATTCGAGCCAGTCGATCTTTCTGAAATTGTCTTATACTACTGTCCACTTATATTCAAAAATATACGGTATTGCAGCAGTCGCGATAATTCTTTTGGGGATCTCCTATTTTAGTTGGCATTGAAAGTTTAGAAGGGGGCTGGGCCAAAGATCTATGACTGAATATCGGTGATGACTGTGTATTGTATGCTAGTAGAGTACAGTTTGTAACATTAAGCTCCTTAAATGAGACTTTTAAAACTCTCTTTCCGCCATATTTTAATTATGAAGATGACGATAATCACCTATATTTTATGTACAACTGATTTTCACCCTGTATATCTCAAGTAAAGATTTTCAAAATGTCTTCCGATTAGCGTATGCGTTTATATATTGTTAATAAGAGCAAATAAAAAACCTTTCATTCTTTTCATTAAAAAATAATACGCACTTAGTTTTATGCTAACCAGATATTAAATATGGTCAAGAAAGAAGATATTGCTGGTTCGTTTGTCAATATTTAATACATTATATAAATAAAGATAGAAGGTGAGATTCTTGAAGAGGTCGATGAATACATCTACATAGGACGGGTAATAAAGCTAGAGAAAGACCAGGACAGCGAAATAAAACGACGCATAACGATAGGTTGGAAAGCATTTGGTATGGATAGAGACATTCTGAAGAGCTTAAAGCGTAAAGTATACAAAGATTGACGGATGTGAAACATAGAAATTAACAAAACGAGCTGAAAACCAACTTAGAATAGCAGAGATCCATGGAAAGCTCAATGCTAGGCATAACTCTAAGAGATAGAAAAAGATCAAGATGGATCAGCGGGAAGACTAGAGTGAAAGATATTGTACAAATAATTAAGCAGCAAAAATGGAGCTGGGCTGGTCACCTAGCAAGAACAAGTAACAATAGATGGGGGGAAAGATTAACTGATTGGTGCCCATGTAGGAAAAGACCAGACACAAGATGGAGAGATGAGATAGAAAAGTTCGCCGGTAAGACGTGGCAGAGGTTAGCAGAAGATAGGTTGTCATGGAAGGAGATGGGAAAGGCCTTTGTCCAGCAGTGGACTTATAACGGCTGAATAATAAATCTTTGCTGAATTTCGAAAGGAACCATGCACTGCCAAAGTAAGGGAAAATGGCGACTCGAATCAGTGAGAAGACGCAACTTCCTGTGAATAAAGGGAGGTTAATTGAGTTAAGGAGTTTATCAAAACCACCCATAATTAACTACTTTGGACCCAACTAATTTGGCAAGTTATATAACGGGATTTTAAATATTGATTACTTCCAGATATATTCGTCAAAAGTGAGATAAACATGGCCCTTGTTCTGTTAATAGAAAACAATAGAAATTCAATAATTTCCGACATCAAGTCGATACAGATTCAATATTTATTAAGCTTGTCTTAGTACCTGTACAAAACCAAATAGGAGTGAGAAGATAATGTTACACCAATCTATTAAGTGAGAAGGGCTGACTGCCTAAAAACCAGAATTCGAAATCCTGGCATTTTACTTGGGCTGAAATACCGACGTCTGGCACCCGTGTGGAATACGCAACTATTTAAGCCACTAAGACAGATTCAAAAGTTTTAAATTAAAACCTGTTTTTTTTTAAAAGAAGAACTAACGGGGACAGAATGCTGTAATTAATCTGAGAAAGTAAAATCCATTGCTTCGCGATGTTTATTGCGGTGAGTCATAAACTGTTTGTTTTTTTTTAATTTCATGTTAAGATTAACAACTTATATAAACATAAAATTCCTAAGAAAACAAAAAAGCGAAGACAAAAAACGAAAAGCCCAAAGATGGTCGAACAGTAAGGGAGTCGAAATCGCGGAATATATAACAAACGCTCGCTTTACAAGTCTAATTATAGCACTCATAATAGAAACCATCAACCGAAACTGTCAACATAGGTTTCTTCAGTTTTTAAGTGGGTCTGTCTGGTTGTGCGACTATGTATGTGTCTTGCGTACAGGCCACACCAATGGAGCAAGACGACTACAAATTTAAACATTTACTCCTTATTATGTCGAAATAAACGGTTTTTCTTTTTGGTCTTTGAAAATCACCCCATAATAGGTATTTAGTGGGGGGTTCAATTTACAATGTAAGTGTATGCTAAATTGATCCCTTAGTTTGTGTTCATGCTTGTTTTTTGAAAATTCTGACTTGTTTTAGTTATAATCGTCCAATAAAAAGGCAACAGAAGTAACTTATTCATTGATCACCCCTTTCTTTTCCATTCTTTTAATTGATCACCTCAACACGGCATGCTGCCAAATGATGTTGGTCGCGTGACGGTTTCTATTGAGTGACTAGTCGGGCCTGTACTGTAATATAACACGTTTGCTGGGTCATGAAACGATCAGTCACTGCGCCAAATGTCATAGAACAAAAACGATTGGGGAACGGCGACTGATCTTCAGTCTACTTGTTAGGAGTAGTAGAAAAGAAAACACGGCTACTGTGGTTGTTAGCTCTCGCTTTATTCATTCAGACGAAGAATTGACGGAGAAATAGAGGTCAAACAAGGGACAAGCTTTCCTTATTTCAAACCGTCCGAACACATCTAACATCGTGGCTGTAAGCCTTACACCACACGTCTTAAAGGGCTGGGTCTTGAACGACAGGAGCAAACAAATGACCCACGGATGCTTGCTTTAACGTGATTGTTTAAACACGTTGTCACTGCGGCTTACTAGTCGCGCTATATATGGGCCCCATGGCTTAAGCCACGTAATGACGTATACTCAAGTAATGTGACTACGTGTTTTGCCTTCATTCAACCACGTGTTTCACTGACATGTCCTTTGAACACATTATCTATAACTCTTATCTTTGCCAAGCCAAATTGCTGAATATATTACAATAGGCCCTAAATCCTACTCATAAAAATGCGTTTTGCGAAGGCTACTCGCCTTCTTTTGAATAGTCATCACAATGAAGCAATATGCCTCAAGAAGATTAATATCAAAGATCTGAAGCCAACTTGGAAAATGCTTAAATTATTAGCAACAGCTTTGAGTATGTCCAATACAAATCTGAGTATTGTTATTGTTTGCTGATCAAATATATAAGTCGTGAATGCAAATATCAATTAGCACTTTACAATGAAAACAGTCATTTTAGATAAACAGTCAGCTATCTCCTCCATTGAAGAGTTCAACAACACTTTTATGATACAATCAGTAATTGTAAATTAAGCTTAAGTAGAAAATGTTTGGACAATATTTGTAATAAACAAACCAAGGTGTCAGATGTTTGAAAGTTAACGTACGAAGGTAACACGAAACCAGAGAATTCTCGAAAGAAATTTAGACACACATAAAAACTCCTGCCTTTTTCCGATGAGACTGATGAAAATTATTTTAATAACATCTTTATTATAACAAGCAACGTGTCTGCACACTTCCGTCTGTCACACTTCCGTCTGTCACACATCCGTCTGTCGCACATCCGTCTTTCAGACTTTAGAAAATATGAATTTTACGTTGTGTGAGGGTCGGGGTACAGGAGTGGTTCTGAGAATGGAATTGAAGCATGCGTGTGTGTGTGTGCTCGTGTGTGTCTTTCTTCGTAAAATGCTGAATTCTTAGCTTCACGTTTTAAGCTGTAACTTTTTAAGCCCAATAGATACAAATTGACAAAACACACCGTTGGAAAGCTGAGGAAATTCTCTTTCCAACGATATATATATATATGTATATATCACCCTCATGAATTAAATCCACAATTCTGCCTATAAAGTATACTTGACACTTCCTTGTAAAATCCTGAAATACCTATAAATTAATCTTTTAGGGTAAAATAAAATGGATTTTTTAATTCCTCATGTCTGAAACCCATGATTTAGCCTTTTAAAGTACTCAGATATATCAACTGGGAGACGAGATATGAAATTCTGTTTTTTTGGTGTGTTCTGGCGGCCATTTTGTTTTATGCAAATGAAGTAGTTCTTCCCAACCTTTTTCTTGGGAACATCTTTTTTCTTAAAGAGGACATCCTAAGGAACATGTTGGTACCCTAAATGTAGAATCATGGAGGTGGGTGCACGGTAACCCCTGCTGATCCCTGGACTAATATACTTTATGTTAGAGATTGTATATAAATTAATTCAGACGTACACATACAGCCCAACAACTTATTAATGTCACCCACTAAAAGTTAAATCCGTAAAAATGTTTGAAAGCTTTCCACCAGCAACTGCGATAGTTTTTTTTTCTTCCAAATTAATTGGTAAGAATTCTTCAGCTGACGTTCGGAGAACTGTCGATCGAACCTTGTGGATCTTCAAATATAAACGTTGGCGTCTAATTGATAGAAAGGCTCTTTCGCAGATCCACAACTACTCCAGATTTACTATAATTGGTTATCCAGCCATACAAATGTCATTAGAGGATGATAATCGGAAAAGTTCCAATCGAAATATTATAAACGCTAAACAAATCGAATAACTTCAAAACGTAGTCTTTGTTCCAAAACACTTCATCCTATAATTATGGCCGCGTTATCGTTCTGAGATAAGGATCCAATTGTCTCGAATCCAATTAGTTTTATGGAAATGGCTTAATGGTGCGTTTAATTCCTTCATAATTGATACAATTTCTCCATACGGGAAAATCATGTTTATTAGAAACCGTCAACCAAAACTGTCACCAAAACTGTCAACATAGGTTTCTTCAGTTTTTAAGCGGGTCTGGCTGGCTGACTGGCTGGCTATGATTTTCGAAGACCCCTGGACTAATATAGGATCTCAGAACGATAACGCGGCCTTAATTATACTTGAGTATGTATAAATCATGCATACAGGCCACACCAATAGAGTTAGAGGGCTGAACATTTAAACATTTACTCCTTATAATATATAAAAAAAACAGGGTTTGTTTTGTTAGGGGTTCAATTTACAATGTAAGTGTATGCTAAATTGGACCCTTAGACGCTTGTTTTTTTGAAAATCCGGACTTTTTAGTGATCACTGCCCAACAAAAGGTGAGCGAAGTAACTTATTCATTGATCACCTCTTTTTCCAACTTTTAATTGATCAGCCCCAACACAGCATATATGGGTGGTGGTGATTCATAATTTCCCTTGGAATACTAGTTTTTCTTGGTTTTTATCGCAACACTCAAGTTTTTACACAGTTATTATTAATTTTTGATCATTTTATTTGTCATTGTTTTTTTTGTTTTTTGCTTTCAATGCTCAGGTTGTTTCACATTCTACAATTGTTAAGTGGCATTACTTAATGTCTGCAGAATGAATGGAAAAAACTTGAGTGGTGTGATAAAAATCAAGAAAGACGTTGGTCAGGTTTCTATTGAGTGACTAACCAGACCTGTTTATTTCGGGGTTAGAGCATTGGACTGGAGTCCGTGTCATTTGCTACCTGATTCCCCATTGTTTGATTGGTTAGTGTTACGGTTACCGGTTGCTACGATGTTTGTGTGAGAATCCTTTTTCAGCGACTATTCCGTTCCATATTCGCAGTAGGTGATTTACCCACCGTTCGAAGTTCCAACCTTTTATTTGCATTAGTAGCTTGTTTCTGTATATGGTCTACCATCCGTTGACAGTGCCTTCATTACCATTGACAGATAGATATCTCGTCAGCCTTTCCAGGACAGGCATTCATGCTTTCACTGCCTTTCATCACTATCTACGAATTGTTTTGAATCACTATCCAATTCACTGCCAGATTAAGAAATCACAGGGCAAAGAAACTTCTTGCAAGCCACTCCCAAGTCGTTAAATGATAACGAAAAAAGAATGGACCTAAATATCCTTGAACCGTGATTCACTGCCAATCAGTTAGATGTCCTTTAGCCGTAAACACTTCACCACGGGACACGAGAAAGAGATCGACTATGAAAAGTTCTCCTCTAAGGGAAAAGTTGGATTCTAGTTATTGGCGAAAATGAGCGATAGATAAGCTATTACACCATGCAACGCGATATTTGTTACTGGGTAGTGTTATTTTCTGATTTCTTATGTGTAAACAGTATAGATAATGTCTATTACTCCCTTTAAACATTGCTTTTGTGACCAGAACAGTGATATTCATACGCAGTTGTTATTCTTACTGTATGTGATTAAAAACATTTGCCCGTAGTCCAATTGAAAGTAAGTAGATTTAAAATTATCACTGTTCTGGTCGCAAAAAGCAAAGTTTGAAGTGAAAAATTGATATTTTCTATACGTTTTAGACATAATCAATCAGAAAATAACACTAATTCCCCAGAGACAAAGATAACGTTTTTTAAAAAGCTGCACAGTGTTATCCTGTTGTCATGACCGAGATTTGATTAGCAATAATGAAATGTCCAGATGTTACCCAGCGCATTAACAATTATGTTCAGTAGCAATTTAAAAATAACCAGTATCATTTTACGCCACCTTAGGATGGAGTACTCAGATAATATCAGAATGCTGTTATCTACTCTGAAACAAAAACATGTCTCGAACTTTTATTGGGCGCTGATCACTAAAAAGTCCGAATTTTCAACAAAAAAAACGTGAATGCTGCCGGACGCAAATTAAGGGGCCAATTGGTAACAACTCACCCCGTGTCATGTAACAACATGCCCCACATATGGGTCAAGTTGTATACAGTTACCTTGAACAATAATTTCTGTTATATCTCGAATATGAAACAACGTATCATTTTTCTGTTTGATGTTTATGAAAAGACATATCTGACCTTCTCATAGGAGAACTGTCTTTAAGTTACTTTTTATAGTTTTTTATGGGGTGCAAAAATGGTAAAATCGTAACAACGCTCTCCCTTAGGGAAGCCTGGTTTTCCAGCCGCTCTATTACTTGAGCTACGAGAGCCTTGCGACTGGCAGAATATCAAATCTAAACATTAAACTTACCCTTTATTCTTGCGATCTCTTGGTTTCATATGTTCTAATGTTATTATTTTTACATACATTAGTAGTAATAGTAGTAGTAATATTAACTCATTTCGATGGCATTCAAGGTGTGGATAATAATTAACGGGACTGGGAGAGAATGTCCAAAAAGACGAACAAGTTGTTCGCAATGAACGAGGATTCAACATCAGATTGCAGAGATGGTCTCCATCGATAGAATGACGGTGCTTGACAACGTGCATAGGCGTCCTCAATGTACATCATCTCTACCTTAAAATCTCCGAGCCACTCGAAAACACGTGAGCGTGACATGCATTCTTCCTCATAAATTTCAGTTAGCATACGAAAATATTCGGTAGCCGTTTTCCTCAATTTCACCAAAGATTTCAAATTGATTCGTTGCTCAATTTTTTAACAGAAACGTCATAAAAACATGTCAACTTCAAGCGATGCGAAACAGCGAAGTGAAGACACGAGCGAATTGAAACTTTCAGGGGTTGTTTATGCCTGTTTTTTTTTTCAGATTGGGGAAAATCCGAGAACACAAGAGGTCCCCATAAATAATTATTTACTACGCTTGGCTTAGTCTGGTACAAGCCACAAGTGTGGGGTACCCAGTGAGGCTCGAACTCACTACACTATACAGTAGTCATAGTCTGATAGGTTAGGCTAGATTACAAACTGTATACGGCGAGGTGCACCATTACTAAGTTTAGCTTAGTCTAGTTCAAGGCTACAAGTTTGGAATACCCGGTGAGGATCAAACTCACTACACAGTAGTAGGCTAGATAACAAACCACTGCTATACGGCGAGAGGCACTATCACTAAGTTTAGCTTAGTCTGGAACAAGCTCACTACACAGAAGTAACTGTCTGCTAAATTCGCTCGCTGCTACGAGATCGCAATAAATATTCATAGTTTTCCTTGGACTTACATGGTGATTTCGGCCTCGGGCTCAGGAACTGCGGATTTTCAGTAGCTCCGTAATAGCTGGTGTGAGCACCTGCAAAAAGAAACATACAACAGTATTACAAGTATGAACACAGTTGAGTCTGACGTTCAAACAAGAAAACTAAGACACATTTAAGAGCAAGCAATGTAAAATGGAGTACACGGAATATACGAA
This sequence comes from Architeuthis dux, assembly GCA_006491835.1. NCBI lineage: Eukaryota > Metazoa > Mollusca > Cephalopoda > Oegopsida > Architeuthidae > Architeuthis > Architeuthis dux. Next base: position 103,867 of record VCCN01001529.1, read on the forward strand.
CGTACAAGATATGCACACATCTGCACACATCTGCAGACAGCTGCACACTAACATACAAACATCCATACTCAGCCCAATAACTATAAATAACTTACCATTGGACACCCTGCTATTTACTGATAGTTAGTAAGCTAGTCAAGCAGAATATTACGACTGTAGTGAATTCGATCCTCACTGGGTACCCCTACTTATGGTCTTGCGTCGGACTAAGCTAAAGTTAGTAAATAAGCATTAATATTGTTGTGAGTTCGATCCCCACTGGGTACCCCATATTTATGGCCTTGAGTCGGACTAAGCTAAACTTAGAAAATACCAATAAGTGGTTGGAAAATGTTAAAAACTAAGATAAACCAGTCTG
>VCCN01001529.1:111922-130450 GCA_006491835.1 Architeuthis dux
ATTTCTTTTCATTCTCTATCTTCGATACTTACTCTCTTTTCTCGCCCTTCCTCGACAGTCAGAAACTGTAGCCATGCCTTTAATGCCACATAGTCAATTGTTAAATGTTGGCATGCACACGTATTTAAAACAATGAGCAATTTGAGCTTAAATGAGGTGGTAAATTTATTACTCAAAATAGCGTGCTGATGGGCGTTCCATGGAAAATACCAGAGTAACAATGCTTCGTAGGATTATTAATTCGAGAAATTGCAACCCGACTGCAGAGGGTGAACTGGAGAAAAAACAATCTTAACGTGAGGTCAGTGCTGTAAACCATCAGCATCTCTTCTTGTGTGTGTCTATTTGTGTGTCATTTTCTTCGAGTTCTAATCTCTTGTTGATTTGGAGGCTGACAATAAAAACAAAGGACGTAATTTTCGAAGCTCAAAGAAAACAACGGTTTTTAACGGATGTAATCAAAATGTCATTATTTATTTATGTATGCATTACTTATTTCGAGTCGTTCACGTTTGAAAATCAAAGAAAACGGACCTCATTTTAGAAGCTCTAAGAAAACAACGGTTTTCAACGACTGTAATCAAAATGTGAGTATTCCTTTATTTATTAGAAACCGTCAAACAAAACTGTTAAAATAGGTTTCTTCAGTTTTTAAGTTGGTCTGGCTGGTTGGCTGGCTATGTATGTATTACACGTACATGCCACACCAATGGAGTTAGAGGGCTGAAAATTTCAACATTTCAACATTTACTCTTTATTATGTCTAGAAAAACGTTTTTGCGTCCCTAGTTTGTGCCCTTGCTTTTAGTGATTGATCTAACAGGTGAGAGAAGTAACTTATTCATTGATCACCACTTTTTTAATTGATCACTCCCAACACGGCAAGCTGCCAAAAGATGTTGGTAACATGACGGTTTCAATTGAGTGACTAAGCAGTCTACCATTTACTTGGAGTCTGACAATCAATGAAATCGAACGCTATTTTCGAAGCTCGAAGAAAACTACGGTTTTTAATGGATGTAATCAATATGTGATCATTTATTTATTTATATTTTATTTATTTCGAGACAATCGCATCAAACAATCAAAGAAAACGGACGTCATTTTCGAAGCTCTAAGAAAACAACAGTTTTTTTAAAGAATGTAATAAAAAAGCTTATGTGCTGTAAAGAAGTCTAGGACTGTGCCGAGTACGTTCTACGTTGTCTAGAAGGCCAAGACTGCCTGACTCATGGATTAAACTCACGAATGCCGGTTTTAATATTATTTATGTTTGACAACATCTCTCAAAGTACATTGTCAGTGATATGTGCTTTTTTTCTTACAACTGTGCGATTTCAAAAAGTGTTACTGACTCACATGCTTCATCCCTGTGTCACTATGATAGATAGATATGATCAGACTGAGATAGACAGATATGATCAGACTGGGGTAGATAGATGTGATCAGACTGAGATAGATGTGATCAGACTGAGATAGATAGATAGATAGATAGATAGATAGATAGATAGATAGATATGATCAGACAGATAGATAGATCGAGATGATCAGACTGAGATAGATAAATATTATCATACTGAGATAGACAGATATGATCAGACTGAGAGAGAAAGATATGATCAGATTGAGATAGATATATAGATAGATATGATCAGACAGATAAATAGATCGATATGATCAGACTGAGATAGATAAATATTATCATACTGGGATAGATAGATAGATAGATAGATAGATAGGAAGGAAGGAGCAAACCGATTGATTCATAACTGGTAGCTTAAATACCGAACATTTTGCAAGTAAACATATTGGCTGAGAGGATGTTACCACCATTCATTGCACTGACCCATAAAATTTGAAATTTATTGATAGAAAAATTCTACTTTAAGAATTACTGTTCGCTCTAGAAGTAAAATCGTTACTACCGTCCGCGAAGGTCGAATATCCCGAATAAATTTGACCCTATAAAAAAACGATTGAACCTCGACGTAGTGATTATCAATACTTAGTCTAGTTCTCTCTCAAAGGTTGAATCCATTGATTGTCCTAACCAAAACTATTACCGTATATTTTTTTAATATAAGTCAAGGTCTTTTTTTTTTACCTAAAAAGTAGTCTAACATTAACACCTCGACAAGTCAGTCAAAAAGAAAGGACAACACTTCGTAGTGGACGAATGTTCGAGTGAGTGATAATATCAGTAGTTGTAAGTCAATTCACACTCGCCTATTTCAACCGACGTTGAATAAAGATTACATTTACAAGTTATCATTTATTTATATTCAGTCGGTGTTCAATAAAGAATATGGAGCCAACTTTTGAGTTTGTTAATTTTTTGTATTTTCTCGCTAAGGAGAAATCATTAAATGCCTTGATTATGATTTTGGGCTTGACTTATGGCTGCGAAACATGGAAATTAAACAAACGAGCTCTCAGAATAGCACAGAGAGCCGTGGAAAGAGCAATGCTAGGGATAACTCTAAGAGATAGAAAAAGATCAACTTGGATAAGAGGGAGGACTAGAGTGAAGGATATTATACAACTAATTAAGCAGCAAAAATGGAGATGGGCTGGCCACCTAGCAAGAAGACATGACAATAGATGGTGGAAAGGACTAACCGATTGGTGCCCATGGGACAGTAAACGAAGTAGGAAAAGACCAGACACGGGATGGAGGGACGAGATAGAAAAGTTTGCCGGTAAGACTTGGCAGAGGTTAGCACAATATTGGCCGTCATGGAAGGAGATGGGAAAGGCCTATGTCCAGCAGTGGACTTATAACGGCTGATGAGGATGATATATATATATATATATTCACTGGAGGGCTCTCTTACGGATTAGCATATTTTCAAGCATCTATTGTATAGATTAAATACCACCTCCTAGCAGGCAAGAACCTATTGAATCAGCATCATATAATTGATGATGATGATGATGATGATGATGATGATGATGATGATGATGATGATGATGATGATCATCATCATCATCATCATCATCATCATCATCATCATCGAGATTTCTACTCTAATTCGACGTCGTCTTATATTTACGGTCGATTTATATTCAAAAACTTACGGTACGTTGATGTAAACTTTCACAGTGGCATCTTTTGCACAATGCTCAGAAAATCTTAAGAAGTGTCTTTGAAATTTATTCAGGTCTTAATTATTTGTGCACTCAGTCAACTGTAGAACATTGCTTACAAGCCTTGTGGAAAATGTAGAAGCTTGGAAAATATGTTCAACGTGAACTTATGAAAATGAACGTTTAAACCAGCCTTTAAACCGGTGATGTCGATCCTATGACACGCCTTTCAAGGGTGACATTGCGGAGGTTTTTAGGTGACACTCGGTGGATTTGGAAAATCTTTTTTTTTAATTCCGAGATGTTCACGTTCTAACAGTTAAGATGTTGAAAATGGTCGAAACATGTACATCAGAAGACATACAGCAATACATAAGACGGAACTGCGTTCATAAAAACGTTAATTTGAAAATGGCCTAAACAGCCGTAACATATATATCAGAAGACATACACCAATGCACAAGACGGAACTACGTTTATAAAAACGTTAATTCGAAAATAGCCGTAACATGTACATCAGAAGACATACACCAATACGCAAGACAGATAGATAGATATGATCAGACAGTCAAATCGCTCATTCATAAAAAAAAATTAATTTGAAAATGGCCTAGACCGTCGTAACATCTACATCAGAAGACACACACCAATACACAGGACGGAATTACGTTCATAAAAACGTTAAATTTAAAAGCTTTTAATATTTATAACGTCTGGAAGACTGAAATTGAAAATAATTTTCAATATTTTTCATAGTTTATTGTTTTTTTAATTTCCTAGTTTTTTAAGTATATTTTGAAATTTCAAGTTAAACTCCTAGTTTTATAAATATACTAGAAACATAGATCTAAATCTAAAATACATGTATACATATAAGTGAAACTCCGATAACAGGATTATTCAAAAATAAAAATGTCGACACACCAAAAAAGGTTCGCTTTCACTGGTTTAAACACTTGTCTTTCTGTTCTTGCTCCACACAGAAAAAAATCATTTTCTGACACGATAAGTCTAGCCTGACTCACTATCATTCAGTGATCTTATGCATTTCAAAGCTTTTACGACAGCATAACGAGCAAAATAACTACTTCAGCCTGAATCGTTAGGGCAACATCAGTGATTGTTCAACAATATTGATTACACTTTGAAGGTTAATATCTTCCTAGTTTATTTAGTTTCGTTCATACGATTCTCATTTTGCTGCCGTCTATTTACAAGTAGGCCAAAAACAAACAGGTCCAGTTAGTCACTCAATAAAGACCGCCACATGACCAGCGTCTTTTGGTAGCATGTTGGGGGTGATCAATTAAAAAATTGGAAAAAGGGGTGTTCAATATATTACAGTCCGAACTTTCAAAAAACAAACGTGAATCCTGTCGGACACAAAATAAGGGACCAATTTAGCATACACTTACATTGTAAATTGAACCCCACGCTAAAGAATTAACAAAAAATATAATAATAAGTAAATGTTTAAATTCTCAGCCCTCTAGCTCCATTGAAAAACTGAGGAAACCTATTTTGACAGTTTTGGTGACAGTTTTGGTTGAAGGTTTCTGAAAAGAAAGCACTGTGTTCTAAAAGATTCTATGGTATGTATATGTATATAAGTAAGGAGTGATTGATCTGCTTGCATTTAATTTAATCCCAGCCATTGTGCTCTCCTTCTCCTCCATGGATCTACACATATAGCCATCTTACGTTCAGTACGTTCGTATCTACTTTCTCGCCGCTTTGCATTTTGCAAACATACTTTACACTTTCTAATGAGGTTTGCAAAAGAATAACACACTATCGTCCGTGGCGCTGGCCTGACGAATTGCTAAGATATCTTGTCTGTGGCACTGGACTGATGATTTGCTAAGACGAGATATCTTGTCTGTGGCACTGGACTGATGATTTGCTAAGACGATATATTTTGTCTGTGGCACTGGACTGACGCCTTGCTAAACCGAGATATATCGTCTGTGGCACTGGACTGATGATTTGCTAAGACGAGATATCTTGTCTGTGGCACTGGATTGATGATTTGCTAAGACGTGTTGTGACAGCGAACAGATTAAACATGTTGAACAATGATTGTATAGGAAGAAAATGATATTGCTTTTCCCGTTAGAATAAGTTGAGCCAATGGCGGTGATGTCGATAAAAGTGCAATGGTTTTGTTTAACTTACCGTTGCTCTGCTGCTGAGCCTTCTGTTCAGCCATATCCTTGATCATGTGACTGGAAAGATCTCTTGCTATTGGGTTGGCTGGTACACCGTGAGGGTCGAGGTGGGAGGCCTCTTCTAAGATTTTGTGGGACTCGGACGTCGGCGGAAGAACAGGTTCAGGTCCCACCAAAAAGTGGTTGATAAGGAAGAATCCAATGAGGATAAATATACAAATGACACCGTAAGAACGGAAAGTCAGTTCGCTGCCTGGAAAAGAGATTAAAGAATTTCATTATATTCAATGCAATGTTTGCTTCTTAATGTATTGAAGAAAACATCAAAACCTACATCTTTTACTGTTAAAAATGCTTTCGAACGGTCCCAAAATTACCAGAAACTTAATATCATCATCATGTTTCCTCATTTAGACACACCCTGTGTCTTTAGAGTGTCTGTACATATGCTGATAACGTTGGCATATCAAAAACATGAACTCCTTTTTATTTATCATTTTCTTTTGTATCCGCATGGTAGACAAACCCAACATTGTCTCAATCTTTGGACATAAATTCTTAAAGAATACTTTTCTTTCATTGGCAAATAGCAATTGTTTCTGAATGGAAAAATTAGGTAGTCTTGTTACATGGGCTATATATTTTAAATATTGTACTTCGCAACATTCAGATATTGGCATTATTTTTGTTATGGTTCGTAGGTCTTCGTTTGAATATTTAAAGGACCAATCTAATTCGCCACCTTCTATATGTTACATTCTTTTTATTTCCAGTTTTAATAGAGCCACTACTTGCGTGATACATTGTTAACCATTTCAGGAAATATTTAAAGTAAATTTTTGCGAGATGTCATGTCAGTCGTTCTATAAGGAAGAAATATGTCGCGAGGTATCTCGTCAGCCGCTACCAAGTGTTTATGAAAGCCAGCCGACAGCCAGGTCGCTATAAGTATTGGGTTGTTGATTGCACTGTAAGCATGTGCTGATTGCACGTACGCATTAAAAACGACCTTGTGTCACATCCTGCCCTCCTGGTTAAATAGCTACTTCTTCAAGTTATCATTATATCTGATAGAAATAAATTAGACGCTTCCGCCATCGGCGAGGACAGAGCTTCCCAGTTTGGCAGTCATGTTTTATATGTTTTTGCTTATCAAAACTGAACTATTTTGATGGACCCTAATCCAAGAAAAAAAACTCTAAGTTGCATAAGATAAAATCAACGATTTGGGAATTCGCTAAATAAGCGCCATCTGTTCTCAAATCTCAACTAACGGTTCAATAGGCAGAATCGTAATTCTGTGGTCTCATTCGAAATGCAGCTTCTCGGTCATTTGGCTAAAAGCAAAGGGTTGTATGTGTTATTGATGTCTGATACGCCCCCGACATTAATGACTTAAACTACAGTTGTTGTCTAAAGAAAAAACAATTTATTTTAAGTGAAAGAAGTAATTTAATTTATTTTAAGGTTAGAAACCCTAACCCGTACTCAAGTAGATACTAATTCATTGATACATTTGTAACGTGACAACACCTGAAGGTTTACGGTTAGGGTTAGGTTTCTAGTTATGGTTACGGGTAGGGACCAGTTTTCAATAGTAGTGTGCCAATCAGTTTAATATCGAAGTCCCCACATCGGGGACGGATCTGATATTAAGCTAAGAACAGATCTTCTTTATTTGCCTCACCACGACGACAGATTTGACACAAGGTCAGTTTAGGGTGGGGTCCTGCACGCGAACATGCAGGCAGAGGGGTGGTTCCCCATGTCCCCGTGGTTGATGCCAAGCGGATATTGGGGCAAGCTGGTCGTTGGTCACAGGACGAATACTGTGCAAAGCTCTCAAGATGAATTCTGAGCATGCTGGACAAAGATCCCGGGACGAATCCAGAAGGCTACGAAATCCTGTGTAACCTCTCAGGACAAATCCTGGGCATGCGACAAGGATCCCGGGCAGGTGTTGATCGAACTTCGGACACATCGAAGAACAGATACTACACTTTGCTCTTCGCCAAAAGGCCATTTGTTTGATTGCCTCCCCACGACGGTAAATTTGACACACGGTCGAGTCTAGTGAGGGTGCCTGCACGCGTACGTGCAGGTAGTTCTAAAAATATCCCTAGTCCCCGTAACCAATGTCACAAGGACATATGGGCATGCTCGACTTAGTCACAGGACGAATCCTGTGCAAGCTGAACTTTGGTCTCAGGACGAATCCTGAGCCCGCTGGACTAGGGTCTCGGGACGAATCCCGGGCAATGCTTTCCGGAATATCTTAGTCGAATGGCCGAGAAACGGGACCACAGAATTAAGGTTGTACCGATTCGATATTTACTACGCTTAGTTTAGCACGACACATGACCAAATAAAATTCTCAGAAGGTTAGCGACTATGACAGACACCTGAAGAAGGACGGAGGGTACAATGACCGAAACGTTACGACTATAACCACCAAGATGAAAACACTAGTCTGAGTGAATCAGTGTATAATAAAAGAATTAGGTTGGAACATGTGAACACGTTCGTTAAGTAACGGAAACTGAGATTACTGAAAAAGACTATACCGCAAGGAATTAACCTTTTTTCTCTTTCAGCAAGAAACATATGTTTTGCATTAAATGCTTCACAAACAAGTAGCACCCACTGAGTGGCCGGCGATCCTTTCTTCTAAAACAGAATAAATATTTTTCTTCCCAATCCCAAATCTAATAAATAAATAAATACGCAAAAGATTTTTTTTAAATATTCAAGTCAAGCGTAAATAAGCAGGTTTGAATTGACAAAAAAGCCGGTGCTCCTAATTCTTAATCCATCTATAATAGTGTTTCAAGAGGCAATTGGCTCCCAGAGGAGAAATTTCCGAAAGGGAGAAATGTTAGCCTGGGGGGAATTGGGGAGGATTTTCAGTCAGGGGAGAAATTGGGGAAGACTTTCAGTCAGAGGAAGAATTTGGGAGGATTTTCAGTCGGTGGGGAATTAGGGAGGATTTTCACTCAGGGGAGGAATTGGGGAGGATTTTCATTCAGGGGAGGATTTTCAGTCAGGGGAGGAATTGGGGGGGATTTTAAGTCAGGGGTGGAATTGGGGAGGATTTTCATTCGGGGGATGATTTTCAGTCAAGGGAGGAATTGGGGAGGATTTTCAGTCAAATTTATGATGAACAGTTTGTTTTCTCTGTAAACAATGGACCCTTCCACTTAAAGCTACGAGAAACTTTTTCTGGTTGTTTCTATTTTTCTCTGTCCGTAACTTTTAAGTTGAAGGATCCAATGTTTACAGAGAAAACAAACGTTGGACATAGACCTTCCCCAAGATTCGCCAGATCTCTCTATCGGCGGCGTAGCGGTGCCAATATCTCCTGAACCTGTCTAAATCGTCACGCCATCTTATTATCTGTCGGCCCCAGTTTCGCATATGATCTCTGGGGAGCCACGTTGTTAATCGTGATGTCCATCGGCTGTCCGACTCTCTTGCAACATGACCTACACGACAACTAAGCTGCTCCTGCCGCAGTTAATGGGTTAGGGCAAACCTCCAGCAGTTGTTGTTTCTTCTACCTCATGCGTCGTCTCTAGGGGGAATCGATCGAAAGTCAATTCGCTTTCGTACATCCCTCGAATCCCCTCCAATATTTACAACAACTGTTTCTCAATCGTCGGCCATTATGGCAACGTCTCGTATCCAATTCATCACATGGGAGTGACGGGAAAACGATGCACGGTGTACATAATCGATTGGGCCGGATTATTGAGAGAGGAGTCGATTCCAACTATCGATTTGTGGTCGAGGGAAGAACGGACAATACCATAGGATGGGAAGGTGAAGAAAATGATGAGAAAGGCTAGAATTAAGTACATAAAATGAATGAGAATGACCAGAAGTATGGAATGAATTACTGTTAGTGAACTAACGATATTTAACTCGCCAAATATTGGTTGTATGCAAAGGTTCCTAGCGGAAAACTAGTTTTCAACTGTGCACTGTCTCTATACCTTTTCCCGAGCAAAATATAACTTACAGCAAGCAAATTAAAAAATAGAGCGAGTAAATTAAAATATAGAGCGAGCAAATTAAAAAATAAAGCGAGCAAATTAAAATATAGAGCGAGCAAATTCAAATATAGAGGGAGCAAATTAAAATATAGAACGAGCAAATTAAAAAATAAAGCGAGCAAATTAAAATATAGAACGAGCAAATTAAAAAATAGAGCGAGCAAATTAAAATATAGAGCAAGCAAATTAAAATATAGAGGGAGCAAATTAAAATATAATGCGAGCAAATTAAAAAATAGAGTGAGCAAATTAAAATATAGAGCGAGCAAATTAAAAAATAATCCGAGCAAATTAAAAAATAGAGTGAGCAAATTAAAAACAACGGCAAGAAAACTGAATCGAAAACTAAAACGAAAAATACCCATGCATTCTATTAAGAGACAAGTTTCAACTAATTTAACTAAAAAAAATTAACATTTGCAGCGATTGAAGCAGGATCAGTAATTATTTGATTATTCATGTTCATCAATTCAGTTTTATTGCCGTTGTTTTTAATTTGCTCGCTTTATTTTTTAATCTGCTTGCTTTAACTTTCAACTTGCTCGGGAAAAGGTATAGTTTTCCAAAATGGCGCTGGGAACTTTTACCTACATTATACCTCGACAATATCTATATCGGCTGCACATGTAATCATTAGAGCGAATGAAAGTTGCCCCATTAATTAATTAATCCTACCTGTGATAATTTCCAATGCATTTCTAGAGTAAAATAATTTCCGATGCTTTTCTATAATACAATAATTTCTAATGAATTTCTATATATGCTTTTAAGAGATTCAGACAAGTGACGACTAATACGTCTTAGTACTACTAAATGTAAACAAGCAACAGAAATAAAATGAAAGACAGACTAGTCAATAATCAATAATAATGACAATGATTCGTCTAAGAAAGTCAGACATCTAATGAATAATACTACTAAGTCTAAACAAGGAATAGCAATAAGATGAAAGACTAGTAATCCAGCTGCTAAGACTCTTATTTTAGGCTAACTGTTCACTTTTTGAAGAAAGTCTCATTTTAAGTTTAGAAGAACTATATGATGTACTAACTTGATAGAAAGGGGGACCCACTCTGGATTTTGCCTATTTCAGAAAAAAAATGTGATAATTTTCTGAAAATGTTGAAATTAGTATATCGGGTTCTGGCACATTTTTTGAGTTATCATTTATTTTGGGTAGATTCTTGGCAACCAGCTTAAATCATATCTAAAACCCATCCAGATTAAGAAAAAAGTTGTTACCAGTTTTTTTATTAACTTTATGGGCGGCCATTTTGAAATTCAAAACGGACGACTGTGAATATACATTTCTTTCAATTATGACTAGATTATTGTGCATGGAGCCGTCCAAACATTTAATCACTTCTTTAGTAGCCACAACATTTCATTGAAATACATTGAGAATCTTTGGAGATATCGCGTGAACAGACAGGAGCGAATACAGAAATGTATGGACAAAAAACAACGGAAAAATATCTGTCTGATCCAGAGTGGGTCCCACTCTGGATCAGACAGATATTTTATTAGGACACTATTTGCAACAGCTGGACCAGATATGGTACTTTCGTCAAAACAATGTTCTCTTTTAGCAGCTGGACTATTGTCAAAAATGAATAATAATGCCAATGTTTCATCTAAGAAATTTGTAGACGATGAACAGCTTTCAAGAGATGTTAAACAGATTGGGATACCAATGGAGTGTTAAACGTTAATTAGAGACTAGATACCCACTTAGTAGCTTTGATTCAGTCATACTCAGGCGTCTTTTAACACGTTGGGAACTTTAAGAACAGTTTTTGTCCCCGGTGTGAAAAAATCCGCCGGGGATTATCATTCGCTATGGATGTCTGTCGTCGTTGTCATAGTCGTCGTTGTATCCTTTTTCTCAATGGGATAACTTCGTTATTTCTTAATATATTTCAATGAAATTTTGTATGTAGCCTTTTGGAGATATTCTACTTGGGGGATGGTGAGTTATGGCCGATCAGATTCTTTGTTTACATTTTATAAGCAAAAACGTGGTTTTTGTTTGCAACTGGGAAAATCTCTCAAAGTTTGACCGATTTTGCTGAAATTTGGCTATAATGTTGACAAAACCCAAGGAATTGAAAAATAATGAGTTACGGTCGATCCGATTGTTTGTTTACATTTTATATGTAAATAACCATATGTCAATATGCAAAAAGTATTGAACTTTGGAACTGCTGAACCGATTAGAATGCAAATTGTTATACAGGTTCTTAGGTACCTAATAACTGAAAACATATATTGATTTTAAGAACTTTATGGTTTGAATGAAAACGGAGTTAACGGTCCTAATAAACAACTAATTGCTACTCTCTATCTCTCTCTTTCTCTCTCTCTCTCTCTCTCTCTCTCTCTCTCTCTATTTCAACCGTTTTCTGACGGGGACCTTTATACTTTTAAGATTTGTTTTAATAATGAACATCGGTATTTACAGAAGAAGTTAAGAAAATAACATTTCTATTGTTGGTACTCACCGATATAATTGACCATGATTCCGCCAAAGACAGCACCGCATCCTCGTCCTAGACCATGGTGCAGACCTTGAAGTATGCCTTGGGCTGATGATCTCAGGTTGGTTGGAATGGCCTGGGTGATGTACGAACAACAAGACGCCCAAACAGCGGCATGCGTCAGACCTGCAAATAAATAAGTATATCTTAGAGTGATTCTCAGATGGCTAGTAGATCCCTATAAGATTGTAAATTCATAATGGTTGGCTTTTCTGGTCATTTATATTTCGAAATCTCTGTTGTTATTTACGTCATGTTATACGCCAGAGGCTGCATTGGCGACATTTGTTATCACAGAAAAATTAGGTATGGGTGAAAAATGAAAAATAAAATGTTTATATCAGTCATTCTCAACGGGGACGATATCAACCCCAAGGAGGCGAAATTTGAGCTGAAGGGGACGTAGTTTGTCACATACAAAATAAAAGAAATAAGCGGTATTTCGTTTTATGCATTGTGTTATTTCATTATGCAATCAAGCCTAGGTCGTTCTGACGATCCAAATATATGCTGTAAACAATTTATGAAATTTACTTGGTTTAGCCAAGATAAGGCATTACATAATGGAAAGCAATGTTCCTTTTGGAAGATATACAGTCAAGCTACTTGATGTGCGTATTTATTTGGCTAAAGGCATTAGATAATGTAGAGCAGTCAGTCTCAACGGGGGAAATATCGTCCCCAAGAAGGCGAAAAGTTAGCCGAGGGGGCGATAGGGAAAAAAAGGTTGAGAAACCCTCGTTTATATCAAACCATTTTCTTGATGCATTTGCATGTTCTTACTAAGTATCTGATGGTTGTCAGTGGGGATCAGATGACAGCAAGTCTCTTCAAATCCTATATATTCTTATTCTTATTCTTATTCTTGCACGATATTTAAAAATTAGGTTCTGTGTCGTTAACCCTTCCACGGCTGGTTATGACTTCAATTGAATTACTAACTTGCTTATGGTCGATTAAAATTATTCACATAAATTTCTTTAGTGAGATGCTAGGAACTGTCAATGTTCTTTATTTTCGATTGCACATTTCAAACTCTAGCTGGGAAAGTTTGCGTTCACTTTGCGCTAATGTCCTTGGGTAAGACATGAATCCATTTCTCACTCCAAATATGAGTAAATAGCAGGTCAGTTGGAGCCATTTAACCTTGTTAATCCCGGTCTCTTAAAAAACACGATTACTACAAACAATAATTGGATCTCTAATGGATCGTTCGAGAAATGAAAACAAAATCATTGCCTCGTATGTCGTGCGACACGCAAAGCAACGTTGCTTTTTAAATGTTGTTCTAAAAGAACTCGACACTGTCGATAACAGCGGCATTGAAAGGGGTTGACTTAAAGCCCTGTCCCTCCGGACAAGAACATGTTCTTTGCCTTTTAGTGCATGTTTGTTCTGTTCGTGAGCCGAGATGGCTCTTTTCCCAGATTCTGTTAAACATCTTTCTTATCGACTGACATTCAAGACATGTTTACTTTAATGACTGTAAAATTTCCTGCCGGCCAGCATTAATTGCAGACTTCTCTTCAGTTCCCGTGTCTGGCAGTCTCTTAGAAACGAAAATATTCCGCTGTCTGACAACATGCAGCGAATAGCAGGAATACAACTTAAAACCGGACGCAGCCTGCCACTTTGCAAATGGCGGAAGAATTTCCGCACTACGCTGCCGGGAACGTACTGTCGATGGAGACGCCATCGCATCAATAACAGCCTCCTGAGATCGCTGTTGTGCAAGAGCGCCTACTCTTGATTCAGGCACTTTTTTGTTTATCGAATTCAGGGGGTTATAGAGAAGTTGTTGCAGTCTGGTGTTATAATTTTCTTGTGTCAATAACTGCGTAGTTGTATATTTGGCAAACATGGCGGACGGTTGGTAAATGTTTTATACTTATTAAGTGAGATGCTGCCAGGAAAAGTATTTGTTATGTATAAGGGGCACCACAGTCAGTATATAAATCGAAGGATAACATCAGGATAAGAAGCAAAATATTCCGGTCAGAATCGACATATATAAAAGGCAATATGCATCCATAAATTGCATTCAATCTGTAACGGATCCCAATAATAAATATAAATTGTATATGCTTTTATTGATTATTTGATATATTCACTAAAATATTGAGCACTATGTACTATCAACATATTGCGTTGTTTTTAAAACTCAAAATACACAAATGTATATGTGTGTGTGTATGTGTAATACTTTTCTAACTCTGTTGCCGAAAAATGGCAAATTTGGCAACCTTCTGTTATCCTTGTGTCTCTATTCACAATCTCTCCAACTACTTACGCATCTCAGCTTTGCTCTTTCACTTTACTTTCTCCCTTGACACTTATTTGCAAAATTGGAGGAGGAGGAGGAGGAGGAGGAGAAGAAGAAGAAGAAGAAGAAGAAGAAGAAGAAGAAGAAGAAGAAGAAGAAGAAACGTCTGTATTTAAGAATAAAACACATTACCCCCTTCCTTTCTCATGCTGTTGTTCAACGTAATCGGAACCGACGGACGGACGGACGGACCGACCGAAAAATGACTTATTGAGATGGGTTTGGACGCATCTAAAAGCGAGATACTTCTGCCTGCTTGTGAAAATCTACTAATTCGTCATTCAGTATACTCTGCATAATCTTCCCAGTTTCAATGTACTGGGAGCGTTACAACAATAAATGGCTAATTAGCCCAATTAACAAGCGTGGCATCAGCAGAATGTCAATAGCGAAAAAAATGCCAGACTGTTGAAGAGAAATGAATACAGGCTTCCCCCGCTATCGGAAAGTAGAGCGTTCCTATTTAAAAAAAACTTTCATAAACAGAATTGGCGTAAACCGAAGAAGCAATTAGAGGTACCCCCCCCCACCCCCGCCTTTTGAAAGTTCGTTATACCCCATCTTTTCGTTTTTCGCTTCTTTTTTCTCATGAAAGCGAAGATAGGCGAAAAAAACAGGAAATAGTGTTTAGCGTTTCTTTTGCAGCGAGCCGTTATAGAAGCAGCGCACACCCTCTCCCCCTCTCCCTCTCCCTCCCTCTCTCTCTATCTCTCTCTCTCTCTCTCTATCGTACACCCCAGTCTCCTGTACCTCCCACCACCCCAACGTGCGACGACTCGGCCTAACATACCATCATCACCATTTATTGAATCTGGGAACGCTCAAACGTTTTCCCATATAAATTGATAGTAATTGCTTCTTCGCTTTACGCCATTTCGGCTTGAGAAAGGTTTTTATTGTAACGCTCTAGTTTAAGATAGCGGGAGAAACATGTACCGTTACCCGAAGAGGCCGGTATTTTTATGACAACATCCGATCAATGAATAAGGGCGATGAAATATCGTTACCTTAATTATTTAGCACTATACGGACTATAAGAAATTGTGCTTTATAAATACAGGTTTCCCACGATATCCGAAAATAGAGCGTTTCTATGAAAACTTTCGTAAGACGAAATTGCGTAAAGTGAAGAAGCAATTAACATTTATTTATATGGGGAAAATCTTTGAACGTTTCCAGACCCCCAAAAAACCATATGCTAAGTTTACGCTAAGTTAAAACCTTACGAGGCCTCTTAGGCTTTTCTGAAACCTTAGGACAGTGTTGCCAACTCAAGAAATATTTTCGCGCTAAAAAGCGTTAAATTTTTAAAAATTAATAGCCAGAAATGGCTAAAAATACTCTAAATATGGTAAAAAAATAGCCCCAAATGGGGGAAAATGTGTAAGCGCAAACGCGCCAATTTAGCGCTTTTTGCACCGCGAAAACGAGAAACCCACTAAGACTAGCGCTAAACGCGCTAAATCGGCAACACTGCCTTAGGACACATCTTGCAAACGGATGGACAAAATACATCTAGATAAAGCACAGATTAGCACAGGCATCGTACGAAACTATGGTGGTGGCTTGATGCTGAGATGCTGAGTTTAGTCCCCGGGGAAAGGAGCTGAGCGTCGCCACTCTCGCGGTTCCGGACGCGCGCTGGCGCTATAACGGCTTGATGCAAAACAAACGCAGAACGCTATACTCGCTTTTCGCCTTTTATCATAAAAGCGAAAATCCACTCCAGACTTCATTCGGTCAGCGAAAACAGATACTAATGCCGGTGTTTCGTAAAATCTAAGTAGCGTAAAGCGAACCTTTGAAAAACGGGGGATGCCTGTATTCAGAATGAAATATTCAGACAATGTTTCTATCGTTCCGCGAGGCCGGCTTACTTGGTTTTATACCTCTGACTATTACGAAACAGTAGCTGTCATTCTTGCCACATATCACAGGTCATAATGTTCTGGCTCATCAGTGTATTTCTGCTCATGCCAATAACACAATGCAACGCGATTTCTGTTCCTAGGTCGTGAGTGTTATTTTCTGATTGATTATGTGTAAAAAGTATAGAAAATGGCTATTATTGCCTTCAGACTTAGCTTGTATGGCTTTTGTGATATTCATATGTAATTTTTATTTCTTAATTCGTGGGATTAAAAATGTACAAATTTTGTTCGTTGTCCCATTGAAAATAAGTAGATTTCAAATTATCACTGTCCTAGTCACAAAGGCAAAGTTTGAAGCCAATAATTGACACTTTCTATGCTTTTCAGACATAATCAATAAAAAAAAATAACACTTAGTACACAGGAACAAAAGAAAAGTACAATGCCTCTTATTCCCTTCAAACTTTGCTTTTGTGGCCAGGATAGTGATATTCCTATGTGATTGTGTTTCTTACTTTATGTGATTAAAAATGTGCAAATTTTCCCCATTTGTCTGATCACAAAAGCAAAGTTTGAAGGGGATAATTGACTTTTTCTATGCTTTTCAGACATAATCAATCAAAAAATATCATTTATTACACAGGAACAAAAGAAAAGTAAAAAGAAAGTTGCACAGTGTAATTGCAGTCATCAATGATTTCCACAGGAAAGAATTATTCATGGAGAGGCAGTTTTATTACGTGCAAAGCATACCGGCATATGTCAAAGTTGGAGGGGCGACTAATCAGGATTGACACCGCAAAATGTTCCCAACCAGTCAGGGTAATTGGGAGTAATTTATGAAAGGAGAATAAATGTCTTACACCGGTTTGAATCAATGACCTTTTTATAAGCCAATCATGCCTGTGTCTACGAAGATATATTCAATATGTATGCACCATGACTACCGTGAGTTTTTCAAATACTGAGTCAGACTTTAAGAACATGGAAAACTCTTGCCTTGTTTCAAATCATAGCTCGCACACCCTCTCTTTCTTTTTCTCTCTCTTTATCTCTTTTGCTCTTTCATTCTCTCTTTTCTCCCCCTTCTCTCTTTATCTCTCTTTTTCTGTATCGTTTACTGTTTCTCTATCTTTTTTCTGTATTTCTCCCCCTTTCCCCTCTCTCTATATATATATCTTTCTCTTTCTCACTCATTTTTCTCTTTCCAACACTATCTATCTAACACATACGAATTATGAAGAAAAGAAAACGGAACGCCCCGTAGCAGTAACAAGTTGTTTCACGTTTAACAGACGATTTTCACACTGAATAAAAAGATTCGGAATTTGTTTTAGTATGTCATCCTTGTTCTTTTTAACCATTTCTAATACATATGTGTACTAGCGTTCAACCCGAAATGGTTAGAGGAAATTCCAACTATTTTTATTCAGTTTGAAAATCGTCTATTAAACGTGAAACAACTTGTTACTGCTACCGGGCGTTCGGCTTTCTTTTCTTCATAATTCGTATGTGTTAGATAGATAGTGTTGGAAAGAGAAAAATGAGTGCGAAAGAGAAAGATATATATAGAGAGAGGGAAAGGTGGAGAAATAGAGAAAAAAGATAGAGAAACAGTAAACGATAGAGAAAAAGAGAGATAAAGAGAGAGAGAGTGGGAAAAAAGATAGAATGAAAGAGAAAAAGAGATAAAGAGAGAGAAACAGAAAGAGAGGACGTGCGAGCTATGGGGCATACATATTGAATATATCTTCGTAGACACAGGCATGATTGGCTTATTTTAAAGTTTAATCTTTCTTTATATAGGTATTGAGCACTTTCTTTTACAGATATCATCATTACATATATCCGGTTTACGTATTTATGTTTTTTAAATATTTTAGGTTAACATATTTCATCTGCTATCATTATCTAACACATAGATAGATAGATAGATAGATAGATAGATAGTACAAATCCAGGTAATAGCTAGGAATAGCAGATATCATCACTACATATATCCAGTTTATGTGTTTATGTTTTTTAAATATTTTAGCTTAACATATTTCATCTGCTATCATTATCTAACACATAGATAGATAGATAGATAGATAGATAGATAGATAGATAGATAGATAGATAGATAGATAGATATACAGTTCACATCCAGGTAATAGCTAGGATCTCGAATGCTGATCTCCCAAGACAGGCAGACACACCCGACTTGCAAGATTGGCGGAACACAGTCTCCCTGTTTTATTTGCCTCCTTTTGGCCTTGAGCTGAACTTAGATAAGCTCAGTAAATATCAATAATATGCTAAAAGAGAGAGCTAAATAAACCTGTGCAATACACACCTTCATACAGTTGTATTAGATACGTTCCTCGCTATTGTCCATGGATTTTCGTCCTAAGTATGAGTGAATGCAGACGATAAGAAACGGAGAAACCTATTGATATCCTTAAAGGAATCTAGTAACCGGTCTGGTTAGTCACTCAATAGAAACCGTCA
>VCCN01001529.1:346268-357779 GCA_006491835.1 Architeuthis dux
TGACATGTTCAGCCCTCTAGCACCATTGGTGTGGCCTGTATTCCTGATCCATACATAGCAAGTCAGCCAGCCAGACCAACTTGAAAACTAAAGAAACCTATGTTGACAGTTTTGGTGACAGTTTGGGCTGAGGGTTTCTAACCGAGAGGATTTGATAAATCGATAAAGCATTTAGATGTATCTTCAGATCATATCTCATAAAACGAAGTTTTCTTTGAGAATTGCCCACACATTTGATCATAATCTTTTGAATCACGTTCACCAATATTTTTTACTCACTATCTAATAAGCTTATTATCGAATTAGCTTATGCTTCGCGTATATATATATAAAAAACAAATCTAATACCATTGGCGATATCAATCTCATTTATTCAATAATAAAATAAAGCATTCAAATGGTCGTTTTTTTCTTTTTTTCCTCAAGTGTAGCTGCCTCGACAACGTCTTTCTAAGAGGTATGTCCGGAAAGTATCCAGCCATTTTGAATACCTCGAGAACCGGTTGCGTGGTCTTGATGTAACTTGGCAACCAATCAGACGGAACCTGTCTGAACAGACACTCTCCCGTGGGATTTCTCAGTGGGCAGTGATACGCCATTGAGTGAGCTTGTGTACTGTGTGACCGTCGCGTTCACAAACGTGGAGCGAATTATTTTCCACGTCTTGGGCAGGGTTTGTTTTAACAGATCACTCAGCCCAGATGTGGCTCCCTTCGACTTCTCGCTTTTCCCAAAGAGATCTCAGACCGTGGACGAGATTAAGGAGAACGCGAGGAAGCAGCTGGTGGCGATCCCAAAAGAGGACTTAGCAGACTGTTTTGAAAAGTGGAAGGGACCTGATAATTGTGTGAGGTACTTCTTAGTACTTTGAAGGGGACTAAGGTGCCATTGTCCTAGTTATACTATTTTCCCGTTGCTATTAAATGGCTGAGTACCTTTCGAACAGACCTCGTATTACATTACCGCAATGTAATCGACTATTCTATTTATTAGAAATGCTACGCTTCTCTAGCAGCGATCGTTGTCACTGACTATCTGACAAGTCGACATATCAACATATCGAACGTAACTTTTTAATCACGTGATAAAGGAATATTTGTTTGTTCCTTTTTTAAAAATCAATTCTCGAAATAAAACTGTGACGTAAGGCTGCGTTCGTTTTTCAAGAAGAAACTAAGACATTTTTTAACATATCTCTTATCGCGGTGATTTTTAACATATCTCTTATCGCGGTGTTTACTTTTTTAACATTTAACTGAACTCGTGTTTAAATAGCGCATCTGCGGCCTGACTTTCAGGAAGTATCATTAATAAGATTTTAAAAGAAAGGATGAAGGAATTAGGATAAAGGATTAAAGGGGATTAGATAAATCTATTATTATTTATCGTACAAATATTCACCATTCAAAATAAATACAGACGTCCCGCGGTATAAAGCGGGTGTTGGGGTCCAAGAAAGCCAACCGCGTTATAACCCAGCCGCGATGCCCTGTTGCCAATTTAGCTATTTTGTAGTCAGATCTAACTATTTTGTAGCTACATCTAGCTATTTTGGAGTTAGATTAATATTTAGGGGCCCCCCACCCACCCGCGATATAACACGAACAGTGCTATGAAGAACGTATGCATATATTACAGGCCTCCCCCGTTATAATGGGATCCACCATCCATCCGCGTTATAACACGAACTATTCTTATAACGAACCGCGTTCTAACGGGGGAGACCTGTAGTACATACATACGTAGGTAAGCATTTATTTCACGCAACAAATATTTATTTTTGAACGTAATCACCTTCCTTGTCAATAGACAATTCAGTGATGTATATTAATCGCATAGATCGAACATTATACAGTGAATATTTCGGATCCAAATATCAGCTAATAACTACGTATCAGGCTACAGACTTATTGATCCCACCTCGTAGCCTATCTATCTGTCTGTCTCATCCTTTCTCTTTGCACCTTTTCATTTTTTCTTGAATTTTTCTCACCCTTTTCTCTCCTTATTTCACTATAACTAACTTCCACTCGTTTTCTCCCTCATCTCTTTGTTTCTTTTCATAAATCCCATTTTTCTTTTCCACTATATCTTTTACTCTCTCTCTCTCTCTCTCTCTCTCTCTCTCTCTCTCTCTCTCTCTCTCTCTCACTCTCTCCCTCTCTCCGGTAATCTGACCCAGCCATGTTAATTACGGAGGCCAAACAAGGGTTTCAACATCGTACAACTAACCACTTCGTTGTCTGCACATAAAGAAACTTTGGCTGAAAAATGCAAACAATTAAAAACACATGCCAACCAATTGAACTGCTTAATAGAAACCCGATTTGCAATTTACTCGGATTTAATTGATTCTTTCACGTTGAATGAAAATGAGGTTGAAGGCTTCATAAACAAAACTCGTTCAAAGTTGCCAACAAAACGAGTGAATTGGACTGCCAGGAAAATCAATGCATAATTTCAGAGTTTAAATTTAGCTTTTGTTTTCACGGAGGTGCGGGAGGGATGAGCTGGTAACGGCACGGACAATGGTGATCTCGGCGGTCCGAGTTCAAACTTCAGCTGTTTGTGTTCACTTCGCACTAATGCACTTGAGAAAGGTATGAACCCATCTCCACCCTCCCAGCTATTACATTATGGGTGAAGTAGCAGAGGGTGAAGAAGGGATTGACGCCAATTCGGGTACTTGTCGCCTCTAAGTCCAATTCACATATTGCAAATGGGCCAAGTAGAATTGTTATATGTGGAACCTAAGCGGGGTCGGCTGAAGCCGTAGCCAGCGTGGGGGCACCATTTACTTTTGTTCTCATCGGCAGTCAGGAAGAATTCTTTCTTTACATATCTATGAGCGCATGCGTGGGGTGTGGGTTTGAAATGTGTGTGTGTGTGTGTGTGTGTGTGTGTGTCCGTGCGGGGATATATGCGTGTGCGTGAGTGCATGATTGTGCGGGGATCTGTGTGCATGCCTGTGTGTGTAGCGGGGATGCATATGTACGAGTATGTGGGTGTGTGTATCCGGGGGTATATGTGTATCAGGGCTATTCCATGGTGGCACCCCAAGGGCAACAATTAGGGAACTGGACAATTGTTGTTCTGGTGGGGTCCTACCTTTTAAAACTGGAATTATGTTCAAATATCAGATTAGATTTAGACGCGGATGGATGGTAGATCCCAAAATATTAATCTAACTCCAAAATAGCTAGATCTAGCTCCAAAATAGCTAAATTGTATGGCGGCTCAGTTATAACGCGATTGGCCTTCTTGGACTCCCACACCTACGTCATAATGGGGGACGCCTGCACTGGTTATGTTCGACGCCGCCTAAGTTTTGTGATCAGACAAGATCCGATGCTGTCAGCCTAATTTAAGCATTAGCCGTATAAAAATGAGTGACTGTTTTCTACTAAATCAAAATTAGATTGTTTCAATCGTTTTATGGAATCCTGATTCCTTGATAATGATCAAACAAGTCTGTTATTAGATTTTCAAGGGCAGCTCTAAACATATTTTAGATATCAAAACAACCATTTTGTATGTTAAACTTGACCTAATTACAAGATATTTTCAGTTGCAACTTTTCGGAAATCGTTTTCTTCTGATGAAGTGATCATATATGGTGCTTCGCCCAAAAAGTGACCAAAAATGTAGAAAGTTAAATAAAACAGAATTAAAGAATAACATTCAATATAATGAATCGATATAAAAATTGATATTGACAAAAAAATAACACCCCCGGGTTGATTTTAAAATGTTATTGTGCGGGCCAAAAACAGGCTAATTTAATGGGATGTTGTATGCCTCAAAACAATTTGTCTTTGTTCAAGCACAAGTGTACTTTGCAAAACTTGCAGACCACATTGGTGCGGATTATGTTGCCTTTGTGGCTACAATATATACATGTGGGCTGACGGGTTCTCATGTGATCATATATAGTCACTTGCCCCATAAAGGATTAAAAGGATTTCGAATATCAACATATTGGTTTATTGTGACCGCCTACCTAGCATCCTGGAAGAAGGACAATTTGACTCTAGGACTACCGTATTTATTTGTGTATAACACGATTCTTGTATAATACGAGTACTAGATATGGTGGGAAGTAAGTATAAAATTGTAGCCTCTTGTATAACACAGATATTTGATTTGGCACTACGGTTTGGCAGTCTAACGTGTTTTTCTGGTTCGATGTTCCAACTTTGTGTATATATATATATATTTTTCTCTGTCATCAAATGGGCTTAATTTTCGTAACGTATAAAAGGTGTTCAGCTTACATTCGAGTATTGCACGACCCGCCTTCCGTATTTTCGATCAGATTTGAGTACAAAATGTTTGTGTTATACACAAATACAGTATTCCTAAGTCACATGGACATCAAGAAGACAAGAACAATTATTTTAATGATTTGTTGTTCTTTGAGTTATCTCCCTTGCTCTGGTGATGATATTTCAGACCATTCCGATATGAGTATTAAGTTAGAAATTAATCTTAGAACAAGTCTTGTTAAAGACCATACGGAGATCATTCTAAAGGAAATGTAGATATATTTTCGCAAGGTGGACAGCGGGTACCTGATACACAAAGATATTTCTCGCGTGATATCTCGTCAGCCGATCCCAAGTGGTTATGTTATGATATACTGCCACGAAAAGGTTATCCCGGGGTCTATCCCGGAAATGGAGGTGACCTGGTCACCTTAGCATATGCAGGTGTCCCAAAACAGGATGTGGAAAGCGGAAATGACACCTGCGTGGGCGTTCGAGAAACCTATAAAGCAGACCCGAACACAGAGAGACCCGAACAGAAAACTCAGAGGACGCAGCCAGGAGGCAGGCCGTCTATGGCTGGGAAGGCATAAGACCAAGTTCCCCTGTTGGGAACGGTCTCTCGGCACCCATCATCTCTCCCCCAGTCTCCGGCCGACGAAGTGTATGTTATGAAATAAAAACTATGTCACATATTTTTACAAGCAGGTTTGTCGGGTCCTTCCTTTCTCGACAAGTTCACGATTTCCCTCCGGCAAATGAGCAACCCACGACGAGACATCTCATGGCACCAGGACATTCACCCCACTATACAACAGTTAAACGAGGTTAGAAAATATAGCTGAGGCTAATCGTGATTAACAGTCATCAGTGTTAGCGAATCTTTGGAGACTTCCCTATCTTGAATACCAGATCTGAACTGATACTGAGCTTATCGAATCGCAGTCTGAATATGGCCAGTCAAATTAGAAGTCAGACGCCATTTGCTTTTCTGGTTCACAAATGATGGCGAATACGCAACACAGAGTCAATTGTGTAGACCTATTGTCAGTAAGGGAATCTGGTCGCTTGTGCTAAAAACAAAAGCCCCGGTGAGCGACGACCGCGATGATGGTGGCTGTAGTTGGCCTGGGCGAAACAGAATCACGATAAAAGGAATTTTGATCGATAAATATGACCTACTTCCAGAAATCGAACAGGATTGAAAATGCTACAACTGAAGAACGTACTGTTAGTAAAAACCATCAATCAAAACTGTCACCAAAACTGTCAACATAGGTTTCTTCAGTTTTCAAGTTGGTCCGGCTGGCTGTCTGTGTATGTATCACGCGTACTGGCCACACCAATGGAGATAGAGAGCTGAAATCTTCAACAACTATTACGTCTAGGAAAAATATTTTTTTCGTTTTTTGACAATTTCCCCCCTAAATAGGTTTTTAGTGGGGGGTACAATTTATAATGTAGGTTTATGCTAAATTGATCCCTTAGTTTGTGTCCGTGCTTGATTTTGAAAATTCAGACTTTTTTTAGTGATAATGGCCTAACAAAAGGTGAGAGAAGTAACTTATTCATTGATCGCCCTTTTTTTCCAATTTTCTTTTAATTGATCACCCCCAATACGGCATGCTGCCAAAAGAAGTTGGTCACGTAACGGTTTCTATCGAGTGACTAACCTGGCTTCTTTTTTTCCTTTTCTTTATATTTCCTGACACAACGTAAAATACGGTCAGCGTTTTTTATAGCTACATCTGCTGGAACTTTTAATTTCATTTTTGCCTATTTACACCAAGAAAATGAAGAAATATGTGTGTGTGTGTGTGTGTGTGTGTGTACTCACCACGATTACTTGACAACTGTATATTTGTACTGAGTTGAAGATATATTGGTCAGAACACAAGGCGGTGCAGTCTCGAGTTTGAAGTTGTTTGGGTCAGCAGTTCTCGAGAAATATAATAAAAATAATCATAGATCTTTCTTTAGTTTCTATGAATTTTCTCCCTTGACACCCGCTCTTTAGAATCATCTAAATTTAGATATAAAATATGTAAATTGGCAACACTGAAGAGAAATAACGCAAATACTTCGAAACTGTAGTTTCGTACGATGGACGGAAAATTATTTTACATGACAATTATGTCAGGCTGTTCCACACACTATAATGAAGAACTTCATGACAATTTTGGGTCTGAAAATGATGCCTGTGCCTGAACTAGCGGTCCCAAGCCCAGGAGAGGATTATGAAAAGTTCTTTATCGCTTTAAAAATAATACTATGTTCTTCTTATTATCATAAAATAAAGAGCTTTTATGTATAAAGCTAGCATGCTAACAATTAAACAATAACACCCAGAATGATCACCAGTGTAACTACTTGTCATATTTATAGTTTTCAATACTCCCTCAGTAACACTTCCTGCCACGACAACATATTCAAAAGTATGTCTGTAGCTTAATGATGAGAAAAAGTATTTATTTTATGCAACAAATATTTATTCTTCAACTTAATCTCCTTCCTTATCAATGCACTTAATTCAGCAATCTTTTATATAAAGCATTGTCATTTAATTTTGAGTAGTTTTTCTCCTCATCTTATTTTTGTTAACACCTGGTAGTAGATTTAATAACCTTGCATGTCCGAATTTCTTAGATGAGGCATTGTCATTATTATTGTTTAACGTGTATTTGAAGAAGTGACAGAGTAAGACGAAAGAAATACTAGTCAAAAATTAATAAGAAGAAATTATGATATCGGCTGAGATATGGGATCAAAAAGAAAAATATATATTTTTTATTGAAATTTTAAGTGTCCAAATAAAAACATGGCGGTAACTTTTAAATTCATTGTTAAAACCCACCATTTTTTGATGGCGACATGGCTGTATATTGTATGTAAAATTGGCAAATTGTAATTTTTATTTTTACTTTATTAGAAACTCTCAACCAAAACTGTCAACATAGGTTTCTTCAGTTTTCAAGTGTGTCTGGCTGGCTGCTTGCCTGGCTATTTATATGTCGCGCTAGACGCTTAACAATTTAAACATTTATTCCTTATTATGTCTTAAGACTTGGCAGAGGTTAGTACAAGATAGGTTGTCATGGAAGGAGATGGGAAAGGCCTTTGTCCATCAGTGGTCTTATAACGGCTGATGATGATGATGTTGTCTAGAAAAAAGTTTTTTGTTGTTTTTTTTAACCCCCCCCCTAAAAAAATAGGTTTTTATAATGTATGTCTATGCTAAATTGGTCGTTTAGTTTGTGTCTGACAGCATTCACGTTGTTTTTTTTTAATTCAGACATTTTGAGCAATCACCACCCAACAAATGGCGAGAGAAATAATTTATTCATTGATTAACCCTTCTTCCAATTTTTAAATTGATCACCCCAAACAAAAGGCGAGGGAAGTAATTTATTCATTCATCATCCCTTTTTCCAATTTTTTTTTCAGAAAGCAATAAAAAAAAACGCTGGAGGAGAATGATTGTCCGCCATCTTAGTTTTTCGGGATACGTGAACATGAGACACAAGGAAACAACATTCATCGCACAATTCACAGCAAAGTGATTAACGCTGCTTGCAAATATCCCATCATCCAACGCTTTATCATCCGACTTGAACAAATATGCTGTTAAAGTGGAAGCAACAAAATAGAAGACAGAACCAAATTGGATCGGTGTGTCTGGAAATCCTCGTAAACCGAGTTGAAAGTGGAGAGCTCAACCCTTCATGAAACAACCCCCACTTGTCGAAGTCAATGCAATTATTGAAGCATTATTGCGTAAATAACGAGGCTCGGCTTCTTTGATATCCATCCGTTAACCACCCCGTCACGTTTATTCTCTCTACCCCTCTCTAAATAACTCCTAGTTTCCATCTCTCTTCCTCAATTCTCTCGGTTTTTCTCTCGTTCTCTTAATCTCTTTTCTTTTATTCTACACCCTTTCTCTATCTCTCGTTTCTCTTTCACCCCTTCCTGCTATCAAACTCTCTTTCCTCTACTCATTCTCTTTTTCTTTTACTATTATATTTGTTTTAAACAAAACTGTCAACATCAACATAGGTTTCTTCAGTTTTTAAGTGGTTCTGGCACGTCTCCGAGGCACCACAAGAGTCTATTGCACAGCCTGGCATAACGATTATTTTTTGTTTCGGAGGAGGGGAGTTGTTTTATTGTTAGAAACCGCCAACCAAAACTGTCAACATCAACATAGGTTTCTTCAGTTTTTAAGTGGTTCTGGCTGCCTGGCTGTCTATCTATGTATGCGTCGGGCGTACGGGTCGCACCAATGGAGTTAGAGAGCTGAAAAATCAAACAAAGTTTTTTTTTAATTCTCCACTAAAATAGGTTTTTAGTGGAGGGGGGGTTCTATTTACAATCTAAGTCTATGCTAAATTGGTCCCTTATTTTGGTGTCCGGAAGTGTTCACGCGTGTCTGACCTTTTTAGTGATCACTGCCCAACAAAAGGCGAGAGCAGTAACTTATTCATTAATCGCCGCTTTTTCCAATGTTTTAATTGATCACCCCAACACGGCATGCTGCCAAAAGACGTTGGTCACGTGACGGTTTCTATTGAGTAACTAACCAGACCTGTTTCTTTCGTCCTTTAGGTTTTTACTTTTTCTCTATAGAGGTTTCCCTCGCTATCCGAAAATAGAGCCTCCCTACGAAATATTTCGTAAGCTGAAATAGCGTAAAGCGAAGAAACAATTACCATTAATTTATATGGAGAAAATTGTTGAGCGTTCCCATACCCCCCCAAAATAATCTTGCGTTAAATTTTCGCTATGATTGACAGTGTTGCAATGATTGCAGAAAAGTATGGCTTTAAGTTTGAAAGGACTGATAGGTTTAGGTCAGGTTTGCAGGATGTTTTGAGTGCTTACAAAGAACACTATGATAGGAAAATGCATGAAGCTTAGTAGTTTCTTGAAGCTTAGTAGTTGCTTGAAGCTTAGTAGTTGCTTGACTGCTTGGCCTCACGAATGTCGCATCTGAAGCTTTCCACATCAGTCACAGCAGACGACAAACCTCAACTTTCGACATCGAGGCAGAAAAACCTAGAAGAATGTTATTTTGGGGGTCTAGGTAAGTAAGATTTTGTTTAACATTTATAGGTCATTTCACGCCGAAACGGGTATTTAGGGGTAACTTTTTTTTTTAAATTTTTGTTGTTTTTAATTTGTTATTTTTGTATCGGTTAATCTCTTAATCAAGTTTATTTATTTATTTATTTCCATGGTTTTCCAAATCATGACATTTTTAAAGGTCTAAAAACTTTTTGAGGTGCCATGTGTTTTTTGTTTTTTTTTAATATTTTAAATAATCATTCAATTTTTGAAAATTCAATTAATTTTGAACAGTCGTTCGGTTTTCAATCAATTTTTGGAGATTTTTGTTTTAATCATTTTGTATACAATTTTCTAGAAGAGTTTAAAAAGCCCTACTTCTTTCAGAAATCCTATAATCTGGTAAGGGGCTACCCTTGCAAACAATATTTTTAGATTTGAGGGATTATAATGAGGGTCTTGGAACGCTCAACAATTTTCCTCATATGAATTATGGTAATTGCTTCTTCGCTTTACATCAGTTCAAATAGCGGGGAAAACCTGTACTAAAGAAGGTATTTCGTAAAACGGGAGTGGAGTAAAGCGAACTTTCAAAAAAGGGGGATCCTTATACCTTGCAGCCTCTCTTTCTTTGTATCAAACTCCAGGACAAAGTCAGGAGTTGACTTTGATTTCCTGTCGTAACTAGAACAAGATCGACAAGAACAATCCTCACCAAAATGATGAGCAAAACCCACCTTCCCCTACCGTGATTTGAACTAACGACCAACTGATTGCTAGAATGCTGTCTTACTGACTGAGCTAAAGCCTTAGACATTAACGAAAATTTATCATACAGATACGCATGGTCTTATTTCATTCTAATAAAAATACATTTTTACAAAATAATATATATTTTTAAATTTGTTTTATGTATTATATATACAATACAAAATTTGCAGTAATCATCTTAAGTCGGAATAGAAGTAGGAGTTGAGTTTGACCCTGCAGGAGCCAGGCTTGTTCTCGATTTTCTTCTTTTTATTTCTTGTCTCTCTTTTCTTTTTTTTCATTTATTAGATGCGCTAGCATCTCTTGCATCGATTGCCGTTACTGACTCACATACAGAAATATGAGTGACATCCCTTGCTCAGTGTTGCCAATTTAGATGTTTTTCGTCTAAATCTAGACAATATTTGGTTGCGTCTAGATGTCAGAAATTGCTATTTAGATGATTTTTAATAAAGAAAGATGTGTTATGATATACTACTACGAGAAGGTAATTTCCAGGTCAACACCCGTGCGGAAGTGAAAGTGACCCGGTCACCTTAGCATATGCGTAGGTGTCCAAAAAACAGGATGTGGAAACCGGAAACGACACAAGCGCGGGCGTTCGAAAACCAATAAAGCTCAGAGCCGAAGGGCTCAAGAGACGAAGAAACTTGGAACTCAGAACAGAGAGGCAGATCGCCTAAGCCAGGCTGGAAGGCACGAGACCGGTGTCCCTGTTGGGAACGGTCTTCTGGCACCCTTATCTCTCTCCCACTCTTCATTCTCCGGCCGACAAAGTGTATGCTATGAAATAAATAATATGTCTCATATTTTTACAAACCAGTTTTTCGAGTCATCCTTTTTGATTGTCCAAGTTCACGATTTTCTTTCCGAGGACGAAGGCACTATACAACAGATGTTTTAAAAGTGTTTTTTTACTCAAATTTAGATGTAAACTTGAAAATAAAGGTGCCTGACCTTCCCACCAGAAAAGAACTAGTACATCTATGGTCTGACCTCCAAGCTTGTTTTTGGTTCTTTTCAACCTTAAAACCTTCCTTGCCGACAGTTGATTAGCTGTCTATTTGGAAGGCCGTAATTTTCAATATTAATTTTATTAATTCGAAACAGTGTCCACAAATAGGATTTCGCTATCTCCCTCTCTTTCTTCATCACTATCCGTTTTCTTTTCCTTCAAATGGAGCAAAAATTGATTACATCTTTTAAACCTCCTCAGTACAACGAACAAACAAACATCTCTCAGTTGCAGAAGATATTCATTGTCTATAAATTGGCACACTCTGGAATAAATTTTGTAAAACAAAATCGAAGAAAGAATGAACAAAATGGCGTCGATTAATTGCCTGTAGCAATTAATTGAATTACTCGCGAAATGCATTTGAATACATTACGGCGGGAGAGCTTGGCTAGT
>VCCN01001529.1:400212-412986 GCA_006491835.1 Architeuthis dux
TACACACACACACACACACACAGTACTTATAAAAATACTGATACATCTAATTAAAAAATTTGTTTTTAAATATACATGCGTGTTTTATATATAATAAATATATAACAGTCATAATTAAATTATACATTATTTCATCAAACACACAATAAAAAACAAATTTATATATAATACAAAATATATAATATGTAGATCATAATGAAAAGTGGTTGTAGCACTAATCACACACACACACACACAGAGTTTATTCCTTCCTATTAATGAACTCAAATTAGGTCCTACACCCACACACAAAATCTCAATCACTTTAGAGTAATTTAGAAGCTTCACAAAAGAATTTATAATTGCCAGTCCGAGGCTAAAGAGAAAGTGCAATTATTATAGACTGTTTACAAGATTCTGTAAAACAATTTGAAAAAGAAGGAAAGGGGGTGAACCAAGAAGGATTGGGGTAGCCAAAGAATATGTAGCAAGTGATTATTAATGGGGAAGGGATAACGGTTCAGTAAAGTGAGATTATCACATTTTTAATTGCTTAAACAAGGGCAGTGTACATTCCAGGTGCATGTTTGGAAGGGGCCGGACTTTATGGTGTGTGGAGCAGCCTGCAATAATTGTCGTGAAAATAATTTTCCGTTCATCGTACAAAACTATGGCTTTGAAGTATCTCGGTTACTTCTCTTCAGTGTTGCCAATTTAAATATTTTACATTTTATATTTAAATTTAGATAATTCTAAAGGGCAAAAGTCAAGGGAGATAATTTATAGAAACTATGAAGAAAGATCTATAATCTGAAATTTTTTATTTTTATTAGAATTCTCGAGAACCGCTGATCAAAAAGACTTCAAACTCAACACTGCACTGCCTTGTGTGCTGACTAATATAAATGAAGAATGTGAACTTCATATGTGGTCAGTTGTCGAGTAATTGCTATACACACATACACACAGACAGGGATTTCTTTACTTGTAGTTAGATGATACCATATTAATCCTAATATACTGAAGCTAGTGACGCTTGATCCCATTTTAACTCTGAAACTCAAGATATTCATATGGTTAAATAATTAGTTGATTGAAACTTTCCTTTTTAAAAAAAAAAAAAATGCTTTCCTTTTTTTTTTTTTAAATATAAAGATGTTATTTCAATTTTGCATATTTTCGGTTTAATTAATAGCATTTTGCGGAAGATTGTTTTTTTGTTTCGGAAATATTAGTAGAATTGTTTTTCTGAAAAAGAATCAGCTGGTTTTGTACACACATGCATATATTTACACATATAGAGACAGACAAACACATACAGGGGCATAAGTAAACATAGACCAATATTTTACTTGGCATTAAATAAATGTATACTCAAAGACAATTACGCATTTTATTATAAAGATTAATAGGTTAATGTTATTGGGGTTCACCATTCAGCTGAAAAATAGCTAAATGTAGCTGAAAAATAGCTAGATCAAGATATTTTTCAGCTAGATTAATATTCTTGGGGTCCACCATTCAGCTGAAAAATAGCTAGATCGAGATATTTTTCAGCTAGATTAATATTCTTGGGGTCCACCATTCAGCTGAAAAATAGCTAGATCGAGATATCTTTCAGCTAGGTTAATATTCTTGGGGTCCACCATTCAGCTTAAAAATAGCTAAATCTACCTGAAAAATAGCTAGATTAATATTTTGGGGATCCACCATTCAGCTGAAAAATAGCTAAATTTTATTGTGGTTGGCTTTCTTGCACCCCAAAACATGCGTTATAATAGGGACACCTGTACTACAAAATTTACAATCTCTCCCTTCCTCAATTCTCTTAAAAAATTGTTGAATCAGCAAAATAGCAGCTTCTCCGCTGATGGGAGCACGGGGGGAGGGGGGTGTTTGCAGTTGTAACGCTGTTTCCGCAGCTGCCAAAATCAACTGCAACTACTGTTTCACCACCCACCTCCCTCTCTGACATCTTCCCCCTAAACAAAGAATCTCACATTTTGCATCAACCAAATGCGACAGGATCCAAAGGAGAGCAAGGTGAACAATTCCAAGAAAGAAATACATACCAACTGCAGAGCTACCAGATTTGGCCAGAAGGGGAGATAATCTGAACTTTATCCCAGAGACTTACTCAACACAGGCATCAGAATAGTGCAAATTTGGAAATACCAGCCTCTTGACTTGCTCGATTTCCAAATTCAACGCTATTCCAATGCCTGTGTTGAGTAAGTCTCTGGGATAAAGCTCAGATTATTTCCCCTTCTGGCAACCTGACTGACTGTAGTTAGGTTCAACACAGATGAAAGCTATGCAATGTCCACTGAATCGTACATGGTAGCAAGTCTTCTTCCCGATGAAGTTCTCACCCATGCTAAAGGGCTCTCAAAACTTTTATCTGAAGGCTAAAAAATCCTTCAGTGCTCAAGAGGGAGATCAAATGACCATTTAGCAGCCACTTCTATCTGACATACACATTGTGGCGAAGACTTGCTGGTTCAGAATTCGAAACGGATGTGCGTCGCTTGGATTTGCGTCAGTGAAGGACCCGGATGTGCTGGTGATGGCTCTTTTAAACCAAAAGCTGTCACAGTACACCTAGGATACTAACGCTTCACTCTTGCCACATATGGGTCCTTCCCCCACTGTTCTGGCCGATAAAAAGGAGAAGCGACAGTCGAACGGAGAGTTGCGTTTGGGATTTGTACAACGTTGTTGTCAGTCCGAGGAGCTTAATGAGTGTTGATCTTGGCGAACCTGTGACTGTCAGAGGTGTCCCGTTTGAGTTTTTGTCCCCAGCGTTGTAGCATTTGGGCTATCCCGTGACTGTTCGCACCGAACTGTATCAGTGTTTTCCCAACCCCTCTCTGCACAGCTTTTGACGTACACCTTAAATCTACACACATCAGTCACATTCAGACCCTGTGAGCTCCCAGATCTGTCTTCCCTGAATCTACACATTGAATATGTGATCGTCCAGTGAATCTGGTGAATTTCCTCTGCACTCCCATTTTTGTGTCATGTTTTTTGAACCTCAAATGTAGTTTTAAAGGGAGAATAGAAGAATCAATTCAACCTTACCTCGGCAGTATATGTCTTTCGACAGCGTCTGTCTTTTGCCAGGTAATTGAACCAAACACAAAGATACAAAACTCAATTTTAAACTCAATTTTTACACAACTTGAGCCGTAACACAGGTTAGTTGGCCAACAAAACAGGTAAACAACTCGATCAACAGACAAAAAAGCAACGGACAACTAACTAAAAGACACCTTGAGCCACAGACCACAAAATCCGCAACTCAACTGGCTCGCTTTTTTAAAATTCAAATCACATCAAATTCCTTATTTATTCTTTTTGATTAGTGGTCAACTGTTCGAAAGATTTGAGCACAGTATGTATGCTGCTTCCATCAACCATCTTATTCTCCAATGCCAGTATTTATTATTTTGACATCCTTCCAAAGAGGTTGGTATGCCTTTCTCCTTCATATATGATCAGCAATTCCTGACCTTTAAGTCTCTCCATGAATTACAGTTTTCCAATGTTCCTCAAGTGTTATTTTTAGGGCTCAGCTGGTTTCACAACTGCATAGAATATTGTACATGCAAGACAGGAATTATTATATCACAATGCAATTCTTTCTTTAATTTCGAGACAAGTTATTATCATTCCAGAAGTTGTTTGAACTACTGAAGTTGTTCTTGCTGTTACTAACAATAGAGATATTATATGCACAACTCTGCTGGACAGGACATATCAGTTGAATGTAGGACAGTTGAATACTGAAATCTCCCTCTTTTATGAGGAGCTAACTAACGGACGGCATTCTCAAGGAGGCAAGTATAAGAGGTGCAGGGACGTCTTGAAATCAACCTCAAAGCATGCAACAATTCCCACTGACACCAGGGAGAGGTTAGCACTAAATTGTCCAGAGTGGCAAAAGATATGCCACACTGGTGTAAGGTGCTTTGAACGTCAGCCGCATCGACCAGCCTCAAGAGCGCCGAAGTGCCAGCTATGCCAACACTCAAGATCAACCTAAGACAGGTGTCGACTTTATCTGCCCAGACTGTCAGCATCGATGCTGCTCGCAAATAGGACTGGTCAGCAACTGTCGCAGCCACACCCGCCATCATCATTGAGAGAGGAGATTCGTCTGCTCCGACAGCTCAGTCCATCATCATCATTACTATATGCACAATTTTATGCCTAAATCTTTTGCATCAGGCAGTTTTGAACATAACGGATGAAAGCACTTCCAAAAATGTTTACTTGGTCTATATTCTTTTATCATACAAACAAGAAATTGTGGTTAATTTCATTAATATTAGAAACCATCAACCAAAACTGTCAAAATAGGTCAACATAGGTTTCTTCAGTTTTTAAGTGATTCTGGTTGGCAAGAAAAAAACGTTTGTTTTTTTTTAAAATCCCTCCCAAATAAGTTTTTTGGGGGATTCACTTTACAATGTAAGTTTATGCTAAACTGGTCATTTAGTTTGTGTCCAGCAGTGTTCATGCTTGTTCAGAAATTTCAGACTTTTTAGTGATCACTACCAACAAAAGGCAAGAGAAGTAAATTCATTGATCATCCGTTTTTTCCATTTTTTTAATTGATCACCCCCAACATGGCATGCTGTCAAAAGATGTTGGTCATGTGACATTTTCTATTGAGAGACTAACCAGACCTGTTTCATTCTTAGAACATTGACTATGCTAGCTTATTAAGCTTAGTTTAGTCTGGCACAAGGTCACAGCAAAGGAACAACGGGACAGAATCAAACTAGCTACATTTATGATTTGGTCTATAAGACAAGTTTGCTAACCATCATATTGAGGTAGGCACCAAGAACTGTGAATTAACATTGAGCTATTAACAAAATCAAACATATTTTTTTGTTGGTTAATCAAACAGACTGATTAATTACTAATATATACCTTTTTTTAATTTAGAAAAGAGTCATTATCATTCCAAGAGTTTTTCGGACTACCACAACGTTTTGTACAATCCATTCTACAGCCTTCTGTAATTTTGAAAAGAATCATTATCATTTTCAGAGTTGTTCAGCAATTGTTACCTTTCCCATTTCAAAATGGCCACCATACCAGCTTCAGATAAACAGACGCTGTGGCAAATTTGTAATCAAAGAAGCAGATCAACCCTAACACTAAACCTGCAGCTGGAATGGTGGTAATTTTGAAACGGGAAACGTAACAATAGCCAGTTGTTCTAACAACTGAACTAATTCTTTTGTTGTTAGCATAACATTTCGACCTATCTACGGCCTTCTTCAGGTGTAAATTTGTATGGAAAGAGAGGAATCTCTTTTTTCTCCAGCAAACCAAAAAAAAAGGATTGTGGTGCGCAATCTGATAAAGAACAAAAGTCAGGCGTTTAATTTCATTATTGCATGAATTTCTGATGAATATGTTGTTTAATTATAGTTTTTAATAAAAAAAATGATGACCTTTTGGAGCCTTTGTATGCTGGTTAAACACTGCCAAACCAAAGATTACCGGAATGGCTAGTTTCTCTTATATTCTTTCCCACATTTGCATGGGATGTTATAAATGCAGTTTTTAATCAAACCCTTCCCCTGTGAGGGATCAATTCTAGTAAGGTTGCAAAGAGTGATTTTGCTATTGAAAAGCACCCTGATGATGTAACATTCATAAATCCTTTGAATTTATTCAGCTTGATATCCTGCTATGATAGCAAACGTCTGGCATTCTTTTAAATCTCTTTATGCTATGATTTATGCTAGGACATGACAAGACAACTTCTGAACCCACAGCACAACAGATAAATCGACAAAGCCGAAAATCATTGACATAATGTCAGATTCAATAATTTCTGAAATCTTCAACAATAGAATAGCAATAACCAACTTCCAAGATTCAAAACAATACGTGGCAGTCAGCCAATGAGAACACACATACACACACAAAGCAGCTGACCAAGTAGCAGAGAGCAAATGAAAGATGAAATACACAGCACATAGAGGGAGTGATGAAGTAATGAGAGAGACTGTCAGTCCCGGATGCATACGCAGTCCACAAAGAGAGGTAGGTTGTAAATCTGTCTGTCTTATACAAGGATCTCTCATTATAACACAAGTGTTGGGGTCCAAGAAAGCCAACTGTATTATAACCTACCCGCAATAACCAATTTAGCTATTTTGGAGCTAGATTAGTATTTTGGGGTCCACCATCCACCCACATTATATCGAGAACAATGCTATTACAAATCGTGTCATAACGGGGGAGGCCTGTATCAACATTTTGGCCAATCGCAGAAGAAATTGGCTAATGTTTATGGTTAGCTAAAATACTTAATCTTGTTAATAAGCTTTACTAACCCAATATTGGTAAGGTGCTGTCCTGGTCAGACAGGCCCTCAAAGGTAAGGGATGCAAGTTCAAACCTTGTTAGAAGGTAATTATTTTTTTTATTTCTCATTCATGCAGCTTAATGGTCATAGAATGTAAAAACTACCTAGCAGTGTGATAAAAAGCAACAAAAATAAAAATAATGAAAACGAAAGAAAAACTAGTCATTAATTAATAATAATGAAATGAACCAAGATGAAGAAAACAGTCCAAATGAATCAACGTATAATACAGGCATCTCCTTATATAACGTGGGTGTTGGTGTCCAAGAAAGCCAAGAAAGTGTTATAACCAAACTGCGATCAATTTAGCTATGTTGTAGCTAGATCTAGCTATTTTTTAAGCTAGATAAATATTTGGGGTTCAGGATCCACCCACATTATAATGCGGGTGTTGGGGTCCAAGAAAGCCTAGAAAGCATTATAATCAAAAGGCGATCAATTTAGCTATCTTGGCACTAGATCTAGCTATTTTGGATCTAAATCTAGCTATTTTTTAGCTAGATTAATATTTTGGGGTCCACGATCTACCCACATTATAATGTGGATGTTGGGGTCCAAGAAAGCCAAGAAAGTGTTATCACCAAACTGCGATCAATTTAGCTATTTTTAGTTAGATTAATATTTTGGAGTCCACCATCCACCCGTATTATAACACAAACCACATTATAACAGGGGAGGCCTGTAGTAACAACATGTCATCCGAAAAATTTGTTATGTATCAATATACATAACAAATTTTTCGGATGACATGTTACTACAGGATTTTAGGAATTGAATCTTCAATATTGTAGAGGCTAGAAAGGGTTCAGTGGAAAGGATATACGAGCAGCGATCATTAGAATCCAGGCTCCAGAAGTAACAATGGTAGACGGGGATGACTAAGCATGCCAATTGATTAGTCACTGGTTTGGTCAGTCCAATTACCCTGTTTTGTATGGAAAACTACGTTGGAAACATTATCATGCAACTCAATTACCAAGTCCTAACATCTGACCTTGTGTTTTCTATTAGATAGTGATGCAAACCACAACTCATAAATCCCAGATATGAACCAGATGCCCAATCATCAACACTGATATGTTGATTTTTTTGCATTTCCATTATTACACAGTCCTTAAGCCTTTCATCAAATCGTTTTGTCAACTGAGCTGGCTACAATACAAGGTTTGACCAGAAAGTATCCAGCTAGTTAATATTAATGAATAAATAGCCTACCAATGGTGCCTTAATCCCCTTTAAAGTACTTCCCCTTTGTACCTCACACACTTATCCCAGTCTCCCTTACACTTTTTAAAACTGTAAAGTCCTCTTCCAGGATCACCATCAGCTGCCTCGTTGCATTCTCCCTAATCTTGTACATGGTCTGAAATATCAACGTTGAAGAGCTGGAAGCTGTAGGGAGACAAACAAACAGATGTGACCTGGGTGATTTAATGATCTGCCAAAACACACTGCACAATGCATGAAGAATGACTTGCTAGGTTATTGAGAATGAGATTGTCACCCAGTACACAAGCTCACTCAATGGTGTCTCACTGCCAACTGAGTAACTATCTGTTCAAACATGTGCAGTAAGGTTCACTCTGATTGGTGGCCAAGTTACATCAAGGCCACACAACCAGTTCTCAAAATATTCAAAATGGCTGGATACTTTCTGGACAGATCTAGTATTGAGAGATTTCTATTTGTTTCTTAACATGAATTTGTCCACACATTATAGAAATAGAAAGCAATCAGAGAGGGTATACCTCTGCCAATGCCAGTGTCAGGGGATGTAATTGTGCATGGATCTGCCCCAAAATTTAATCACTACTTCCGTAGCTCATTGTCCATCCTTTCTTTTCATTGAAATTCATTGAATACTTTCAGAGATATTATGTGGACGGAAAGAAAGTCACAACTAAATACATATACCTCTCAAACTTTGTTGGCCAAGGTAATAAGCTTTGATAACAGACTTCCTATGAGGTATGGAAAAGAGGATTCTGGCCTCTGATTTCTATGCTCTCATTTACTAAAAAAAACAAAGTCAAATCTTCAATTCAGGTTTATATGAACAGAATTTCATTTATAGTAGCATTATGGTTAATATGGCATCTACCAACTACAGAATGTTCATGTCCTGTTGTTGAATCACGGGTCAACTTTTACTGTCAGAACATTCCTGCAAAGGGGCGGCAGACTAGCTCACATCTGCCAGGAGACAGAAACTCAGGTCAAACCAATGACCTTGGAGTCTTGCTGCTATCCACGTCACCTCGGTGGACAATAGCACACAAACCCTTGGTTTGAAGGGTGGAGTCGGTCATATGCACATTGCACTTCACCTTAAAATTCCATTGTGCAGACTTTAGGGCTATTCACGTCCAGGTCCCGCCAACCTAGGACCTGAAAAGATGTGGAAAACCCTTGCCCAATCTCTGTTCACGGAGCCCATTCATTCATGGTTAATATGCTGGCCTTAATCAAGCTATTGATAGCATGTTTGATTATTACAAGCCTCCCCCGTTATAACACTGTTCGTTATAGTGTGGTTTGCATTATAACTCGGGTGGATGGTGGACCCAAAAATATTAATCTAGCGCCAAACTAGCTAAATTTTATTACAGCTCAGTTATAACACGGTTAGCTTTCTTGGTCCCCAACATCCATGTTATAATAGGGGATGCATGTACAGGGAAGTCAACAAAATATGGCCTTATGCCAGCCTTTGTTTGGTTTGTAAATCAATACAACGTGAAGATTGTGGATTTTATGTATACCATTTACTATGAAGCATTAACTGATATGAAATATCATCTAGCATAGACAGCGGAATGAGAACAATCTATCCCCATGGATTGAATAAAGTATTCGGTTTCAAAATTCCCAGACGGTTATCAATACCATAACAAGACTGCAAGCTACAACTGAAACATGACTATAACAACAAAGATGAAGACACTAATCTGAATGAATCAGTGTATGATAATAATTCCTCATCTCAGAAATAGCCAAAATGAAGACACTAATCTGAGTAAATCAGTGTTTAAGAATAATTCCTCACGTCAGAATTTCAGCCAGAAATTCAATTTCCGTGCTGATAACTATCATGCCAGCATCAAAACTTTTAAATTATTTCCAATGGCAATTAATTGAAGAAATACCGACGATGATAATGATGGATACAATGAAGGTTGCCTAAGCAGAGATAAGAAACAGGTCTGGTTAGTCACTCAATAGAAACCGTCATGTAACCAATGTCTTTTGGCAGCAGGCCGTATTAGAGGTGATCAATTAAAAAAATGGAAAAAGGGGGCAATCAATGAATAAATTACGTCTCACCTTTTGTTGGGCCGTGATCACTAAAAAAAGTTCGAATTTTCAAAAAAACAAGCATGAATGCTGCCGGACACAGACTAAGGGACCAATTTAGCATACACTTACATTGTAAATTAAACACCCCACTAAAACCTATTTTGGGTGGGAATGTTCAAAAAACACAAGGATACTAAATACTAATATTTACATTGTAAATTAACACCCCCCCACACACTAATAAGCAGTAAATGTTTAAATTCTCAGCCCTCTAGCTCCATTGGTCATGGTCATGCATCATATATACATAGCCAGCCAGAATCACTTGAAAACTGAAGAAACCTATGTTGACAGTTTTCGTTGACTGTTTCCAATAGCAGCTGTTATAGTTCTTATGCAAGTAACTGATTTTAACAACTGAGTTCTACTCTCTTAATATGCTTTGCTAAATGACGGGAGAAATGACAGGTGTTATCAAATAACGCAATGAAGCCAATAAAAGAGGAAACGTAAAATTGCCATGTGAGATGTAACCAGCTAAGAAAGAAAGACTTACAAAAATTGTCTCCGAGGAAGATTAGTAAGAATACAATGTCCTCTTCAATCTAAAAGGAAAATGAGTTATCTTAACTCTTAAATCCATATAAAAATTTTGGATTTCACTATCAAGGGAAATAACTTTTAATTAAAGTTACTTCCCTTTGTTAGAACAAATTTCCCTGTACACTCTAAGCTGTATGATTAGGGTGGAGGTATCTCTTTGGTGGACTTGCCAAAGCCATAGTTTTATACAACTAAAATTATTTTACATGACAGTTATGGCAGGCTAGTATAGGAAATTCCATATTTTTTATACACAGGGATGCACTCCAATTCCTTCCCTGCTTAATTCTATCACCATTAGTTGCCTTGTCACGTTTCATTAATCTTGTCCACAGTTTGAAATCTCCTTGGGAAAAAGCCAGAAGTCACAGGGAGCCAAATCTAGTCTGTAGGGTCCCCTAGGGGGTGCTGACAGACCTGGGTGATGCAATGTTTAGCCCAGAAACAAGATGTGAAGAATGACTATTTTGGAGTGAAGCAATGGTCACACAGTACACAGGCTCATTCAATGGTGTCTCACTGCCGACTGAGTAACCCAACGAGAGAGTGTTCACTCATGCACTGTAAGGTCCTCTTTGATTGGTTACCAAGTTAAATCAAGGCTGTGTAGCCAGCAAGATACTTTCTGGACAGATCTAGTATTGAGAGATGTCTATTTGTTTCTTAACATGAATTTGTCCACACAGCATGGAACTAGAAAGCACCCAGAGAGTGCATACCACTGTCAATGCCATTGTCAGGGGAAGTAATTGTGCATGGATCCGCCCCAAAATTTAATCACTTCTCCTTCCACAAAATCCCTTCATTGAGAACTTTTGGAGATATCATCTGGACAGTCATGAGAGTATACATTAATATGTGCAAAAAAACAAGAAAAATATCTCTCAATCAAAAACAATTCCTGGATCCGACCCAAAATTTAACCTATTCTTCTTTACCCCATTGTCCACAAAGGCTTTGAGTATGCGCCTGCCACCATTTGAAATCCAGGGAGAAAAAATACCAGTGGCCCAGATGAGGAAAAAAGAAGAGCATCACCAATAACCCGTATGCTGTGATATGCCAAACCAATAAGCATACGTTGTGAGAAGCATTACTATAAAAAAGCCTGTAGTAGTGTCTCGGACTTCATAATGAGTGTTGATAGCACTGACTGCTTACTGGTGTTAAGCAAGGAGGTGTCCCATTTGAGGTTTTGTGCCAGCGTTACAGCTTTGACATGCCATTTGGTGACTTCTTGCACTGAACTGTTTCAGTGTTTTTTGCCACCCCCTTTTGTTTTCTACAAATTCATAGAGTACTTTTGGAGATATCATGCAGGAAAGAAAGACACAACCAGATACATATACCTCTCCAACTTCGTTGGCTGAGGTAATAAGCTTTGATACAATGGCACTATCAACATAAGAAATCTGAGAAAAGTCCTTTGAAGCACAGACTGGTATTATTGTACAAACTTCTGCTATTACAGTTACGTTCTCAAACAATCACGAATTGCCTTTGTCCACCAGATCATTTACAAGCTGCCAAGTAGTTAGATATCTGAGTCAACATTCTTCATACACCCACACAATAGAAGGGTAGGTCAATAGAGATGCTATTAACATTTAATGCACTTGATTCAGTGGTGAATATTAGCCACATAGATCGAACATTACACAGTGAAAATTTCAGATCAAAATACAGCTAATAACTATGTATCAGGCTGTGGACTTATTGATCCAGCCTGGCATATACCTAGATAAAGAAGTAACTTCATGGTCTTTTATACAACAAATATTTAATTTTCAACATAATCTTCTTATTTGTCAAAGAACTTGATTCAGTGGTGAATATTAGTCACATAGATCGAACATTACTCAGTGAAAATTTCAGATCAAAATTCAGCTAATAACTATGTATCAGGCTGTGGACTTATTGATCCACCCTCGTATATTTTAAAGAATTTTAATGGGTTTCTTATACAGTTTTTAAAGAATTTTGATTGATTATTCATTTTTGACTATTTTTATATTACATCTTATTGCTACTTTTTTATCTTAAAGGGTCAAATGAAAAAAGAATATAGCTATACGACTAGATTTAAGAATATAGCCTAGCTGGTTGGTCTCTGTGTCCAAATCAGTAAACGCATCATCCGTTTCAGACATAGGGTAGCTAGATTTGGCCAGAAGAAGAGATAATCCAAGCTTTATCTCAGAGACAAGGCCAACACAGCACTGGTAGCATCAGGCCAGGGTAAGCCCGGGCATTGCCCAGGCTCCTAGCAGCCTTGCCAGGGCTTGCAAAATTTAATCTTAATGTGACCTTGTACATACTTTGTGACCTTGAATTTGATTTATTATATAAAACTCATATTATTACTTATATAAAAGATTTATTATATAAAACTCATGTTATTGCTTATATAAAAGATTTATTATATAAAACTCATGTTATTACTTATATAAAGGAGTTATTATATAAAACTCATGTTATTACTTATATAAAGGATCTAT
>VCCN01001529.1:693559-705431 GCA_006491835.1 Architeuthis dux
AGCGTGTTAAGAAAAGAAGACAGAACAAGAGACATGTGTTGACAGCGCTGTTTGCCTGTAAAGAACTGATGCCTTCCCCATTACCACTTCCGGTCTGCGTTTCTGGGACTGGAAACAGAATGGGGGCTGCTGGGAGCTTGCTTTGGCGTGTTTAATGATTTAACATACTGTAATAGAATGGAATGGAGATAACTCTTGGTTCGTCCATCTGGAGTTAAGTCCCTTTGAGGAACGACGAAAATGTAAACAGAAGAAAGGATACAGGAGAATCTCGGCTCCTTGAGATTTAAAAAATTGGTGCGCGAAAGACAAAGGAAAATCCTGTTTCCCAGGGATTTGAATTCAGCGCGCAGGAGGCAGAAACAAGGAGGAAGACAGCAGTAGTTGCGCCCAAGCGGTGGAGGAAGACAGAGAGACGAAAGCTTGCTGCTCGTAGCCTAGCAGACGAAGGCGGTGGAAAAATACGGTTGGTGTTTTTGACCTGACGATCAGGAGGCACAATCATCTTATCTTTGAGGAGATATAGGCTCTTCTTCTTCTTTCTTTTGCCTTTTCTAAAAAGGCTGTGGACCAAATCAACATTTTCAATCATTTGAACATTTTGAAACCCACTATTTGATTTTCCTCAATAGGA
This sequence comes from Architeuthis dux, assembly GCA_006491835.1. Classification (NCBI taxonomy): domain Eukaryota; kingdom Metazoa; phylum Mollusca; class Cephalopoda; order Oegopsida; family Architeuthidae; genus Architeuthis; species Architeuthis dux. Next base: position 694,194 of record VCCN01001529.1, read on the forward strand.
CTATTTTCTCTCCCCAGAATTTCCCTCAATGGTCAACCGGACTATTTTCTCTCCCCAGAATGTTTCCTGTTTTAATGTTTTGATATAAACTACAATTATTGCCCATCAAAAACCCCTGAGTTTGTGTGTTTTGTTTTCCAGTTTGTTTATCTGTATGTACACCTTATTTTTCACCACGTTCCCGCCTCGATGTATAATTTGTTGTTTTGACCTTAACACTTGAGATACCATGATAGGCGTGTATGCTTGTATACGTGCCATGACACATACATATACATACATAAACATTACTTATTGATTCAACATACATATATATACATAAACATTACACATATCAAGATATTTTGTAAACTAGCTGAGCGACATTTGGAGTATGTTGTTGATTGTGTTAAACTATATTAAATTCCATGTCTTGCCAGAAGAATTTGCCATGGCCATCCACAAGCACCAGTTAACTGCACACCTACTTAATTTTGTATTGTGTTTTATCTGTTCCAAAAATCAAAGCCCAAATCTTAGCTGATAACTTATCTAATCTAAACTAATTTAAACTAATAAACTGTTCAAATTCTATCCTGATTTATTTTTATTAGATGAAGCATTGTCAACTATTGTTAATTTTCTATTAGTATTTTATCACAACTTACTCAGACCATAAGTCAATGGTAGTGAATAAACAGTGCTAATCAGATAATAAGCTTTAGGCAAGACTTGAAATCACATCTCTTTTACCTCGGGAAGCCTGCCTATGTACAGCACTGCTCTATTGACTGAGCTACTAGAGCTCTTACGGCTGGCAGAAAATCAAATTTTACCCTTAAACTCATCCTTCCTCGATCGCTTGGTGTCCTATTTGTTATTGTTTTTACGTACACAAGTTGTAGTATTATTATTAGAAATCATCAACTAAAACAGTCAACATAGGTTTCTTCAGTTTTCAAGTGAGTCTGGCTGGCTGGATAGCTGGCTATCTATCTATGTATGTATGTGTTGCATGTACAGGCCGCACCAATGGTGTGGAAAATTTAAACATTTACTTCTTATTATGTCTAGAAAAAACGTTTTTTTGTTTTTTTAAATCCCCACCCTCCAATAGGTTTTTAGTGGGAGATTCAATTTACAATATAAGTTTATGCTAAATTAGTCACTTAGTTTGTGTCCAGCAGTGTTCACACTTGGTTTTAAAAAATTCAGACTTTTTTAGTGATCACCACCCGACAAAAGGCGAGTGATGTAATTTATTCATTGATCGCCTCTTTTTCCAATTTTTTAATTGATCACCCCAAACATGGCATGCTGCCAAAAGACGTTGGTCAGGTGACAGTTTCTATTGAATGACTAACCAGACCTGTCCTGAATTGTTTTTTATTAGATAAAGCATTGTCAACCATTATTTATTTTTGACCAGTATTTATTATCTTCAATTTTTTATTTCCTCTTTATCTAAGACCGTCAGTTTCTACAGGGGCTGATCTTCCAAAATTGGGGGAGAGTGGTCTGCTTCCCCCAGAAAATTTTGAAAATTATGTATCCAATATTGGCTAAAATTATGGTTTTGGGGTATATCAGCTACTGAAATTAAGATAAACAACAATTTTCAGAAAAATTTTAAGGGTATTGAAGGTTGTCATGAAAAGTTTTAAAATTCGGAAGACGCTCAGAAAACAATATAAATAAAGATTTTCAAAAAATTCTAAGGGTTTGAAGGTTGTCATGTGTTGAGACGAAAAGATTTAAAACTTGGACGACGCTCAGAAAGCAGTATAGATAAAAATTTTCCGAGAAGACCCTGGAAGACCCCCTGGATCCGCCCTTGCTCTACAGCAATGAGTAAACAGCACAGATTGGAAATAAAGAATAAAGCCCCTTTTCTCACTCTTCTTTCTCCATTATATAAGTGTATGTTTGGGCAGAAAGTTCTTTATAAATAAAACATTTCACTGAATTTGATTGATAAAGACATTCTACCACAGACAGTCTTCTGTCTAAATTTCTGAGACTGACCCCTGTGGAATGAAGTTATAATAATAGATAGAGAGCAACATTGGAGAACTGGAAAACATTCAGAGAGTGCATGCCTCCGCCAACGCCATTTTCAGGGGGGCGGGGTAATTGTATATGGATCCACCCCAAAATTTAATCACTTCTTCCATAGCCGATTACCAACCCTTCCACAAAGTTTGATTGAAATCTATTGAGAACCTTTAGAGATATTATGTGATGTGCACATATAAGTACAACGTAGGGCAGTTTTGCATGGATCCGCCCCACAATTCAATCTCTTATTTCGTAGCCTATTATCCACTCTTCCACAAAATTTCCTTGAAATTCATTGAGAACTTTTGGAGATATTGTGTGGACAGTCATGAGTGTATATGCAAATGTATGGGGAAAAAAGAAAAAATATCTCTCAATTACTGGATCTGCCCCCAAATTTAACCACCTCTTTCTTACCCCATTGCCCACCCTACTACTTTTGAAAATATCATGCAGACAGACAGACTGAAAGACGGAAAGACCGACTGAAAGCCGGAAATGACTGAATACCTATACCCTTCCAATTTCTTTAGCAGAGGTATTAATAGAGAGCAAAATTAGAAAATAAGGTGACTGAAAGAATCTGCACACATGCTATGCTCTGATAACCTACTCAGTAGGCCTAGCATAGAATTGAACACCATATGGGGGCCTTTGATCAGGAAAGAACAGACATTAGGTTTAAGTCTGCAAAATTGCACCACTTGATTGGGACAATGATTTAGTGGATATAAGCATTGGTTAAGTATATGCAGTTTACCTAGTGGTCATGAGTTCAATCCCTGGCTCAGGCAGTGCAATTCATGTACTTTGGTTCAGTGGAATGAGCAGAAGTGGCTTCACTAGGATGAATTAACTAGGGACAGTGGAATGAGAATGGCAATAAAAAAATGTTTAAAATGAGAATAAAGGGTTTGGTTCAAAATTCCAAGAACATTAGAACAAGCATCTGAAGAAAGCTGGTACAACAGCCAAAACATTGTGACTATAAGAGCCCACTAGTTTGAATAAATCAGTGTATAATACTGACAATCTTCTTCCTCTCATACTTTCAGACTGCTCTTTGTCTGGTCATTATTCAGCTGGTATGATGATCCTTGCAAACTTTTCAATGATCATCAGTACATTTGTATTAAATAACTGAATTTTTTCAATTTCAACTGGCAGAGTTCATGCTTTAACCATCATAGGAATGACAATACTTCCACAACTCTTTCTTCCCTGATAACGCCTCTAGGCGTGATAATAAGTTTCACTCCTGCCCTGATCACGTGTAGAATTGTGATCTCATATTTGCATTATTTCCCGGGCAACAACAAAAAAATTACTAAAAGACATGTTTAAATTTAAATCATACACAGATTGCCAATCAATCAAAAATAATACCTTTTTCAATGAACGTTTTCATGATTCTATTTCACTGGACTTGGAAGTGATACATTGGGAATAATCACTGAAGATTTGGCTGTCAGGGAGGAAAGATTTAATAATGCTTTTAGGAGAAAGAGATAGGATTTAATGATTGATTTTTACTTTGTAAAATTGTATTTTTGTTGGATAGTTGGCTTGCTACCCTACAACCAGTGGTATAATGCTAAAAAAAGAAGTGAGGGAAGGCAGTGCTGCCTGCTCTAGCCAGGGCCAGATTAACCTATACCAGGGCCCGTAGGCTATTAGCAATATAGGGTCCCCCATCTTGAACCCCTGCCCCCGTTTTGTGTATAATTTTAAGTAAGTAATGCGATCTATCAATCGTGTGAATAAAGTGGATTGTTATGTGCTGATGTGTAATATATTCATTCCATTTTATAAAAAGATATTTGTTAGGACATTTCTATTAATATCTTAACAATTATAGTGAGTGCTCAGACCTCACATTAGGGAATGTTCTTATTTTGATAGTTTTATTGTTTAATTCATTTTCCCTGTAATAGTAGTGATAGATTTCTAAATTGCTATTTATTTTGGGCATAGTTTGCGCATAGGCTAATCCGGCTAGGGTCCTGTCAAAAATAAAATTAAGAAAAATATGAATATCCCAGAATTTTTCTGGGCCCCTGTTAGCTACGGGACCCTAGACTTAAGCCTACTCAGCCTTATAGTATAATCCAGCCTTGGCTCTAGCGAGCGAATGATCCAGTAAGTGAAGCAAGACTCTACTGCCAGATTTTACGGATTCTTTAAGTTAGCACATTTTAGGGTTACCTAGATTCAATACGCATAGCTACAATGCTTGTTTTGGCTAATTTGTGGGTACAAACAAACATTTTAGTTTATAGGTAGTGAGGGCACATTGTTCTCACACTGTTTGCAAAAAAAGTAAGAGAATGTCATTCCCACAGCATTACCTGACTGCCTACGACTACTACTACTGCTGACGTCATCCTCCTACCACTTTTACTATCATGTATTCTAATGTGCATAAAACCGGTAGAACTAGAGTATCATGTGAATCCTTTGTGTTCTATGCATCTGACCGGTTTCTATGTGATTTACATGTCCTACAAGATATTCCAAGATTTGTGAGTCAGCTATTGGCAACCATAACATTGTGATTAAGTCAGTGTCATAACAAATTAAAACAATTCAATGTAGAAAGCGTAACTGCTCAGAGTACTACAAATAAATCTTAGTATCAAACAGATACAACATATTTGGAAAGCATATGAAGTAAAACATAGCTGACTACAATGAATTAACTCATACCACTCAAAGTATAACAATACTGGAAACATACCAGCTGATGGTACAGATATAACATCCGACAACAGATATAATATTTAGACATATAACTGTTGTTAAGTACATAAAAGTAGTCTGACCTAACCATAGGCAACCAGTCTTTGATCACATAACAATTTGGTGACACAAAAAACTTAACGATATAACAATGTTAATAACAGTTATTGCTATCAGAGTAACATTGTTTATTTATGCTGGTAAAAGAGAAAAATATTTTGCAAGCATAGAAATATTTATCAAACATGGATAATGTTTACCCACTGCCATAGACATGGAAATATTTATCAAACATGGATAATATTTACCCACTGCCGTAGACATGGAAATATTTAGCAAACATGGATGATATTTACTCACTGTCATGGACTAATGGTCTGAGTAAGTTGTGATAAAAATCCTCTGTCAACTATTGCGACATATCAGTGATATACATTTTGTCAAGATGTCTGGTGATAGAACAGAGCACAGGTAGAAGTGAACTCATGCTGTCCCAAGGGTACTAAGTGAACATAAGCATTCTCAGCCAAAATTTGAACAGTTCACAGATTCTGTTTTCTATGTTAGCAACCATTAGTCTTTATTTTAGTGACAGGCCAATTGATAACATTTAGAACATTTTATTTTAGCGTGAAAAAAGTATACATACCTGTCAAGTTTCAATGTTAAGAATGAGAGAGAATCGTGCCGATGAAAATAATGTATTGAGCTTGGCTAAAATTGCGTTTCAGGGCATATCAACTACTGAAATTAAGTGTTGTCTAGAAGTCTATTTAAAACATGTTTAAATCGTCTTTAGCAGCACTTCTGATTGAACAGAAAATATTTATAATGTTTTACGACCAATGTTTATTAGCTCCGTGAACTTGCTGTTTCGATACTATCTGTTTATAAAATTATTTTATTCATTTGGCTTCTGATCCTCGAAGAGTGAAAATGGTTGCTACTATAGCATAACGGCCGATCGAAACTTCTGTACTTCTCTGGCCCCATGAGGGAAAGAGATGTTGAAAGAGATTGAGAGAGAGAGATAGAGAGAGTTAGAGACGATCATTTTTCCTCCGCGGCTGCGGACTGCAATGACGACGATGATGATGATTTTGTCTCTCTGTCCGTGATGACGACGATGATGATGATTTTGTCTCTCTGTCCAGTCTGCCGACGGGAGCCAAATCTCTCTGTTGATGATGACGACGATGATGATGATGATCTCTGTGGAGGGAAATTCATTTTCCGACACAAAGAAAACACTCCCATGTGTGGAGAGAAAAGACAACAAAATCCACGGATCTTAAAATATCTAGAAGCTTTATTTCCGTACCACACAGGTCAATTTCTGGGCTGGTCTGCGGACTTCGTCGAGGTACGGAAATTCTGTTGCATGTTTTTGTATAAAATAGTGGGTCACTTTTCAGGGCTGCTACAGCTACTGCTACTGCTACTACTAGGCAGGGATGCCCCACTGCCTCCCGACCCCCACTAACTTTACTGTTTCGATCTAGCCTTTATATACCTAATGGTCATAACTCCTCCCACTTTTCAAATTCCCAACGTTTTTTTTTGATAACATGATACCCCAGTTGGTCATGTAGGCAGCTTGACACAGATTCCAAATCTGACCAAGTTCCTATCCCAACTGGCCACCGGTAACCTGATCTGGGTCTATTTCGTTACACTACATGCTTCAACTTTTCCTTCACAGACGGTCGAATTTTGAATCCTACTGTAGTGTTATTTGACCGGAATCTGACCAATTTGCATTTGGAGTCTGAAAATGATGTATCCAACATTGGCTAAAATTGCTTTTCAGGGCATTCCAACTACTGAAATTAAGTGTTCTCTAGAAGTCTATTTAAAATATGTTTCAAAAGTTTTGTATGTGATCTTTTAAAATAATGTGAGTTCTAAAGTTTGATAAAAATAGATTTTTTACTAACTCAGTTGCTCATCTGTGGACTTTTTCTAAAAGATTTTTATCTCGCTCAAAGTAAAGTGACCAGGCCTGTGCACAGTACTCGAAGTGTGGACAGACATAAGTCTTATAAAGTATAAGGAACGAGTCCTTGTCTATATATCTAGTATATTTGCAACATGAGAATGAGTACCAACTTTTGTTCGGACAATTTAAACTCTACTCCTCATCTACGGATATTACATTTTAGACTTGAAGAGGGCTGTAGAAATGAATCGGACGAAATGTTGCGACTATATTGAAGATGAGAAGAAGAGTTTAAATTGTTCGAACAAAAGTTGGTATGTTAATGACTCTTCTCAAAGTTACGCCTGAAGAAGGCCGTAGAATGAATCGTCCGAAACATTATGTCAACAACAAACATGAGAAGAAGAGATTAGATTGTCCAAATAAAAGTTGGTATGTTAATGACTCTTCTCAAAGTTACGCCTGAAGAAGGCCGTAGAATGAATCGGACGAAATGTTGCGACTATATTGAAGATGAGAAGAAGAGATTAGATTGTCCGAACAAAAGTTGGTAAGTTAATGACTCTTCTCAAAGTTATAGACAATACATGAGAACATAGTGTTGTCATGCAACAAAATCACTGGTCGACTTCCTTGCTCAGACAAAGGTCTTTTTTCTTTCAATGCATCATTCAAAAAGCCAATAACTCACTGTAGCATTGAGCTATAACAGTTTATCCAGATTATAGCAATTCATAATTGAATTCCACCAACCGTAGAGAATAACAATTTTTTCCCTCAGTAGATTCCATTTAGGTCAGTGTTTCTCAACCTTTTTCAGCCTACCCCCCCCCTGACACCTAGCTACATGTAAACGCCCAGCCCCTGTAGCTTAAATATGAGCAGTACACAACACAGAAACATGTGGTAGCTTGTCATTATAAAGAGAAACATCAACATTCAGTTCAAAGGTTTTATTAAGGAAAATGTTATAGTAAGTATATCGATGAATTTCTAAGCAGATACGACTAAACAACAGCAATTTGTAAATCAGAATCGTAGATGTTTATGGAATATCCATAATGCCCCCCCCCACTCAAAGCTCAAACGCCCCCTTAAGGTCCTTAGCCACCTCAACGCCCCCTTGAAACTAGCACCCACATTGAGAATCACTGATTTTAGGTTGAGATGTTGATGGCTGTCCTGGCTCTAGTCATGATTTTCATTGTTTTTAATTCTCATAATAAATCCAGTTTTCATAGCCAGTGATTATCTTAACTGAGTTCGGTATTTCTGAGATGAGGTGTTAGTATTACTGATACTATTGTTCGGACTGAGATCCTCATCTTGGTAGTCATTTCCACAACGTTTCGGCCGATGTACTCTCCAGCCTTCTTCAGGTGTCAAGTTTTGGATAGTGGAATGAGGACAGTATACCCCCGTGGATCAAATAAAGGGTTCAGTTCAATAGTTCCGGTAAGTTATCGACAAAACTTGACACCTGAAGAAGGCCGGAGAGTACATCGGCCGAAACGTTGTGGAAATGACAACCAAGATGAGGATCTCAGTCCGAACAATAGTATCAGTAAGTGATTATCTTGTCCAAAATGAATTTCTTCTAGGTTGAGCAAGAAGAGAAAGGAAAGTGCTTAAAGACCAATGTTTGTTTCTGTAAGTTCATGTGGAACTCATTTTCTTGGCTTCAGGATTTTTTCTCAGACTGGTCAATGGCATATGATTGCACAAGCAACAAAGAGCTGAGTAACCTTCAAAACAGGGTGTTAACGAGTGTTATCACTAGCAATTTAACAGCTAATTCCCAATAGAAACCTAATTCCCAATTAAGCTGAGCTCTGTTTGGATCTGTTTTTGCCATTTTGGGGATGGTTTTGACCATTAGTGTCTTTGTGGCCATTTTTGGCATTTTTAGCATGTTTTTGACCATTTTTAGTGTCTTTTGGGCAATCTTTGGCTTTTTTTAAATACAAAAATGCAGACATCGGAAAACTTCCCAATCCTATAAAAAAACGTTGGGGAAATCAAATTCCTGGCTAACACCATGTGAACAAGCTGAATAGCCGAATAGCACAGAGAGCCATGGAAAGAGCAATGCTAGGGATAACTCCAAGAGATAGAAAAAGATCAACATGAATCAGAGAAAGGACTAGAGTAAAAGATATTATACAACTAATTAAATAGCAAAAATGGAGATGTTATGATATACTGGCACGGGAGGTCATTTCCGGGCCAACACCTGGGCGGAAGTGGAAGTGACCCCGAGAACCCCAGGAAAGATGCATATGCATGGGTGTCCGAAAACAGGATGTTGTACACAACAAGCGTGGGCAAGCAAACCTCATAAAAGAATACACAGGCCGCCAGCTCAGAGAAGGAGACAAGCAGAGGGACAGAGCTCAGAACAGACAGAGCTCAGAACAGAGACAAGCAGAGACAGCCGGAGAGGCAGACCGCCTAGTGCTGGGAAGGCATAAGACCAGTTCTCCTGTTGGGAACAGGCTGTCGGCTCACTTGTCTCTCTCCCACTGTTCACTCTCCACCACAACAATATATTCTTATGAAATAAAAAATATGTCCTCATATTTTTATAAACAAGTTTTGAGTCTTCCCTTTTCTCAAGTTCAAGATGAATTGAACTAGAGCACAAAAGTTTGAGATAAAGGTGAAAACTCTTTACTATTACTGTAATTCGCCTTTGCTGATTTGTAGATTGTCGAAGGACTTGTGTCGTGATTCGGAGGAGAAGAAAACCGTGCACTGCCCTGAAGGTAGCTTGCGAGACTGGTATGGTAGAGTCTCGGGGCCCTTAAAACTCTGTTTGTCCCTTGAGGTCATCGCTTTTTATCACGATGACGCCTGGCCGCTCCCTACCCCAACTCTTCACCCCTGTACACCTGGTTCTTTATGAACTCATTTTTCTCAAGTTATCTCTGTACCAGCCACAGCTACAACCTCAAATAAGGTGAGTAAAGATTGTAGTATTCGTGCCCTTTCCTAGATTTAGATTTAAAACATTTCAATTAAAAACATTTAAATTCATAAATGACCTCAAATAAGGTGAATAAAGATTGTAGTATTCGTGCCCTTTCCTAGATTTGCATTTAAAACATTTCAATTAAAAACATTCAAATTCATAAATGACCTCAAATAAGGTGAGTAAACATTGTATTATTAAAATCATTATTTGTGTCGCATTATTTCGGACGCTAAACTTCCTAGATTCTAGATAATTGTAGATGTTTTTGAAAACATGGATTAACTCCTGGATTCCCCCCCCAAAATAGGCACCTGAAGAAATTCAGAGGGTACGTAGATAAAACATTTTGCCTATAACAATCAAAATGAGAACATTAGCTTGAATAAATCAATTTATAATAATGACAATTCCTCATCTCAAAAAATCAGAAATGAAGCATTTAGTTGAAAAGCCAAGGACTTTGAACTTAGATAATAAAGAGTTTAATTTTTTTTGTTAGTCACTCAATAGAAACCATTGTGACCAATGTCTTTTGGCAGCATGCCGTGATGGGGGTGATCAATTACAATTTGGAAAAAGGGGTGATCAATGAATAAGTTACTTCTTTCGCCTATTGTTGGACACTAAAAAGTCTGAATTTAAAAAAAAACAAGCACGAACACAGCCGGACAAAAACTAAGGGACCAATTTAGAATAGACTTACATTGTAAATTGAACCCCCAATTAAAAACCTATTTTGAGGAGGAATTTTTAAAAAACAAAAAGAGATTTTTTTCTAGAAATAAGGATAAATGTTTAAATCTTCAGCCCTCTAGCTCCATTGGTGCTTTACTCATGATAATACATACATAGCCAGCCAGCCAGACCAGCTTAAAAACTGAAGAAACCTATGTTGACAGTTTTGGTTGACAGTTTATAATTATCATAATAGATAGTCATAATAAATAAGAATATTAGCTTTGAAGGTGAGTAATATTATGTAAATAGCCTTTGTGCCATTTTTTGTGTATATATGTGTGTTAGTAATAACCACTACCCACAACAGACTGGTTTAACCACTGTTGTTGGGTTTAGGCTATTCATGTGTTCCGACATTTATATGTACCTATGTATCCGGACTTTGCCCCGCCCTAACTGTTCATAGTAGAAACTTGAAATTTTGCACACACACTTCCCTCAATGAGTAGGGAAAATGTTTTTTTTCTTTTTGAAAATTTACCTCCTAAATAGGTTTTTAGAGGGGGGTTCAATTTTCAATCTAAGTTTATGCTTAATTGATCCCTTAGTTTGTGTCCAGCAACATTCTCACTTCTTTGCTAGTCTATTTTGTGTAAGTAAATTTGTAAAGTTTATGTATAATTATGGTTCAAAAGGATAACATGTTTAAGATTATGCATGGTTTAGAACAGGGGTCTCAAACTCAAGGACACAAAAGGGCCATTACATCCTGGGGGAGAGGCACAGCGGGCCAAAAGTGAGATGGGCACCAGTTATAATGCTAATCAGTAATACAGCTGATAGGCTGCTATTTATTTATTTATTCATCAAA
>VCCN01001529.1:806682-818926 GCA_006491835.1 Architeuthis dux
ACAGACCGTTACTCCAAAGCTTATCATGAACTCATTAATTGCAGAGTTTGTGTGGTAAAAACAATTTGACAGTAAAGTTTGTATATGTAGGATTATACTAAATAGATATTTTTCCTTAAAAATAACCTGAAAAATACCTAGATGCATTTCATGATGCTTTTATGCTTATATAAATTGATTTAAAAGCTAAAATAGCCTAGTATCATTATTACTAACATTTTTTGTGTAATATGGTTATAACATTTTCTAATTAATGACCAATGTTATCTAACTTATGACCAATTTCATTACATTCTTCAAAATTATCTCCTGAACAAACCTTAATCATTCCTCAAAAGATTAAATAAAAAGTTATTTTCACTGCCTTTCCAGTTAAGCTGTGCTTCCATTGAAATCATCTCAGATTCAGAAAGTTAAGAATGACTGGATTAACTCAAACGGTGCATAACATTAAGACATGTAATTTTTCTGTTCTAAGTATGTTGTGTTGCAGCTTTACAACTGAAGTCAAGGTAATTGGGGACCAATCTATTTTATTTTTTGTACACAAAATCCATTCAAAAAATTTCCCATAATAACTAAAAAGAGAAATTAAATGCGACAAAGAATGACCTTTTTTTTTTTTTTAAACAGATATAAAATATTCCTTCATTGTTTTAATAACTGACAATAGAAGCACTAAGTGTGTAAATTACCATCGCCACAATCTTGAATTATTACTTTTAGAAGTCGATGTATAGCCAAGTTTTGAACATATTAATACAGAATTCTATAAAGAAATCTTTGATAGTGAATTATCTTTTAGATAAACTAAATTTCAACAATCTCATTCCAGTAATGCAGAAGATATTCTGCTGTTTACCCAACAATTAAAAACTTCTCTTAAGGTGGTTATGATTTTGTAACAGCCACATTTGGGCTTCTCAGGTAGTTTTATCTGGGTTACCTTTTAATGGTACTTTCTGTGTCTCTCATTGGCTAGCTGCTACTGCACTAATTTTTCAGTCTGATGTCTTTTAACTTCTTGGATTTTCCTGCAGTAATAAGTACATTAAAGACAATGCATACAAGTTTGATGTTAAGGGGTTTTATTTTATTGGGGTGCAGACCTGAGTTTATTAACTTCAGTTGTGTGAATTTTTTCTTTTCTTTTCTTTTTGCATACAATGCTGTTCTAAGTGACATGATAGCATGAAACTATTGGATGATATTTTGATCATCTGACGACCTAAACATGGTCCAATTATTATCTTCCACCCACCTCAAATGTATTACATTTTATCTGTTCATTTTTCTAAGCTTTGTTATATACTAATAGATCAGAATCGTTGCTCAAATTTGGTAATAAGACTCAAGCAAGTGTTTTTAGATTTCATTTCTCTACATCCATAGTTTACTATTTGAAATCACTGGTAGATAGGTTTTCTCTAGATAGAAATAGTTAAAACACTCTTTTAGTTTTTTGTTGGGAGTGGGGTATTCTGAAACCAGGTAGCTTTTCTAAGTATTGGACATTATATTCCAAGGATTTTTCTTCACTGTTAAAACCTGGTTTCTCACTATCTAATATAATCTAAGTGTATATTTCAACAGTTTCTAGTGTATTTTTGTGACTAATATTTTAGCCATTCTGATCAATTGAGTGAATAGTCTGGGAAAAGTGTTCAAAATAAGTGCTTCTCAAGATATTAGGTATACTTAATTTCACTAAATACTCTTCATTAAATGAAGAATTATGCAAAAAAAACAACACTTGCACTCCTATATATGTGTGTGCATGTACAGAACATAAAGTTGTTAATTTAATCTTGTGATGTTTCTTGCCACCAAACCTGTTTTATATGATGTGAACTTGTGAGTGTAGAATATTGAGACCAAATTTAGATTCCAGAAATGTTTAAAGTGGACACACGGAAACTTTTTAGTTTTCTTGCTAACAATTCATGAAGATATTTGATACAAATCTGTTTCAGGTTTTTGAGGTTAAAATAAACCCTGACTCAAATATAACACATACATGGAGAATACAGCTAAGCGTATCAGCCAATCAGCTGACTGTAAATTTAAGTTTCTTTTAAAGAGTTATTTCCCTTTTAAAAGTTGCATTTTTTTGCAGACACCCTGTATTTTATGGGATTTATTAAATGTGCATTTCTCAGGTATTAAAAATGAATTATACAGGGTAAGTTGATAGTTTGCACACTATAGGAATAATCAAATTTAACAACCATTCTAAATAGCCATTTCTAACATTGTACAATATCTGCTGTCAGAAATTGTACTCTATTGGATTAATTTGAATGCCAAAACCTTTTTGAATTTTATTTGAATCATGCTTGAACATATCAGAATGTTTCTGTATGATTGCACCACATTCCAATGTGAACATTTCCTTTTCATATACTTTTTATATAAAATGTGTTTTATATACAGAACCCAAAATATAGTCAAAGATAAAATAATTTGGGGTAGGGCATTTAGAACTCTTATATTTAAAAAAAAAATGCATGCTGACAAAATCCGTAGTTACAAGATTTATTCAAGCAAATGAACTCTTTCTTTGGGCGGCTGATGCTGCACAAACATTTTGGCTGATCCATTCTACAGCCTTCTTCAATTGCACAATCCATTAGGAAAAAGACACTCTTTTTGGTGTCAACCTCGAGGAATATAAGCCATATAAAAAAGAGAGGTAGAAAAATCTGATATAGCAGACCATATACCCCTTTTTGGGAGGAAGTCCAGATAATTGACTCGGAACATGACTGAGAAAATTGAAAGAAGCAGCATACATTGATTTGTCAGCTAATTGCATAAGTTAGATCAATATAGATTTTGGCACAGTGTGGTTTTCTTTGCTCAACAGAGAAGGAATTGGGAAATTCCCCAATGTATAAATTAGAATCATCACCTTAGTTACATGATTGGCAGTGAATGGTATCGTCTCACATTGCTGTAATGAACTGATCCGGTTGGTAGCACTTTCTGTTTGACAAAAAAGATACGCCTCTCTATTCTATTGTGGGATACCTTGGTTCCTGTGGATATGTCTCCTAGGCGACATTTTTCCACTAACAGGGTTGGTGGGCATACCCTGATGCCTGCAGTAACATACCAATGGAACTCGACATTTTTTGCATTTAACCCTCATGTAAATATGTTGGTTTCCATGTTTAAAACGGTTTGTGTACCACGTTTTGTCTGCATGAGAGCACAAATAAATACAGACACCGTTTCTCTTTCCTTGCGGATTATCCACCTGAAGAAAAGGCTGTAGAATGGATCAGCCGGAAAGTAGCATCAGCAACACAAAGAATGAGTTCAATTGTCCAAACAAATCTTATGTTAATGACTCTTCTCAAAGTTACACAGGATGGGTGAAAGGAAACTCCCTATTGGAAATTGGTAATAACTTTATTATTTATTGCTCAATTGTAGTCAAACTAGCTTTAGTTTGGACCATACGATGGTAGAATTTGCCTGCTGTGTTTAAATTCAACGTAGGCATCAATTTCTGTAAGTGTTTTGATATGGCCTCGATAGACCCTTGCAGGTACTCCTGCAGTATCTTGGCCATGACATCTCGAATGCGCTCCTCCAGTTGATTCAGAGTTTGTAATGGTTCGCCAACCAGAAGATGCATATACTTTTTAATAGGGAGTTAATTCTCACCCACCCTATAGAAAAAATCCATAGTGTCTTGTTCTAACACATTTCTAAAAGAAAAGCTCTCACTTCTGTTGAATGCTACACAATCTTTGTATACTTGAAAAAACTACCGGAGTAGAAATCATTATGTGAATCAATGCAAAATGTCCATTCTTACCAAGTTCAGTTGTGTTCACATTCAAAACTTACAAATTGTATTCAGAGTTTCTATGTTTTCATTTAAAATGTAATCCACAAATAAATGCTGTTATCTTTTAAATAAGCTAAATTAAAAATGAATGAAATGGCATATTAAAGAAACAGCACTAAGCAAGGTATTACTGAATGTACACTTGTTTGCATGTATATATGAGTGTATAGTATCTCTAAATTGAGAGAATGGAGATGAGACATATGTATGTATATATAATGTATAAAATGTCCAATTTATGACAAAACCAAACCAATATTTTGAATATGGAATATGTTAGCTTTTAGTTGATATCTATTCAAAAATATAATCCCTGTTTAGTATATAGCAGTGGTTCTCAGTCCCTGTTCACATCCCCCCCTTTCAATCCCATGTCTCCTCAATTCCAACTCCATTTTGAATTGTCATATAGTAATTTTTCTCTCCAATTCCTCCCCTTACTGAAAATCTCTCTCCAATTCCTCCCCTTAGGAAATTCCTCCTGTTTGAGAATCACTGGTATATGTATATAATGTATTATTTACTTTTAACTGTATATGCTTGTTCCTGATCTAATTTTTTTTTTTTTTACAAAATTGCTTTTGTTTGTTTAAATTCAGTTTTTGATTGTTGAATTTGTTGTTGACTGCCAAGTTGAAAATGTTTTTAAACAGAAAAATGGAAAGAAATATGCATGCAGTCAGTGCCTGATTTAAATTTGGTGAGGCCCCTAAGCTATATAAAGCTTGAAGGCCCCTGAGGATTGTGAGGCCCTAAGCCAGTGATGGCAAGCCTTTTCAGCGTGTCAAAATTTTAATTTTTTGAATAATCCTTTTATCAGTGTCACTTGTATTTTAGTTTTAGATACACGCTTATAGATAAGCGGCTTATTTTAATATATTCATAAAACTTATTTTAATATATTTATAAAACTAGGAGTTTAATAAATATAACTTGAAATTTCAAAATATCTTTATAAAACTAGGATAATGAAATTAAAAAAAAATTTTTTTCCCTCCAAAATGTCCATTCATCCTGCGTACCAAGGATTATGTGCACCTGGGGGCCAAGATAGTGCACCTGGGGCAAATATAGGGCCAAGATAGTGCACCAGGTTTGCCATCACTGCCCTACGCTGTAGCTTATATAACTTATGCCTACATCCGGCACTGAATGCAGTCCTCTGCTATAAGAACATTTCAGAAATAGTGTTTGTAAGTCAAAAACATTATGTATAATGTGAAAATGTAGCTACTGAAATTGCATAGTCACATGCAAAAAATGTTATATTCCAATGTTGTTTTTTTTATTTATAAACCATGTAAAATGAAAAAAAACTGATTATTTTTTTTTTTTCCTCTGAAAATGTTTATTTGCTTCAATGAGAGCTGATGAAAAAATTACAGTTGAAGATTGTGTGTGTGTGTATGTATGTAAAAGTTGAGACAAAGCAGGAGTGTAGTGTAAATATGGAATTTTATTGGTTATGTTTTTCCGTACATGTTTTGAAGAATTTTCATATACATATATATGAAGAAATGTTTTTTCTTTGTTATATATAATGAAGAATTCTTTTTTCTTTGTTAATCAGCTTTTTTGTGTTTATATTTTTTTTCTTGCCAAATTTTGTGTACCTGAAGTCTTAAACTAAATTCATGAGAAACACTGTTTTCTTATTCAGATTTTACACTCACTCTTTACATTTTTGTTTAAAATTTCTGCTTATATTCAGGGGCGTAGCTAGACATTATGAGACTGAGAGGGATTTGTCTCCCTGAGGGGCCCCTCCAACATTTAACGAGATTTGTTATTGTATAATGTCAGTAGAAATGCAGTAGGTGAACTACTATTTACAAAGCTTTTGGGGGTTTCTAATCCCCCCAGCCACGCCTCTGTTTATATCTTTTTCCAATCACTACTTTTCAATTCAACCCTTGCTCGAGACACGCAGCTGTTGAAATTCCCTATTAATTAATATTGAACGTTTTGTTTTTCTTTGAAAATTCTGCTGATTCTTTCCTATATTCAATAACAATCAGAAACACGGTTGCCATTTTGGACATTTTAGGACAAAATTTGATAAATCTGGCCTTTTTAGAAAAGTATTTGGCCATCAACTTTTTGGATTGGCCATATCTAAACTTTTGGTCATTTTAACTTTGCTACAGTAGTATTTTTTATAAATTCTTCTTTTTTGTGTGTATTGCAATATTTTATAAACAATTATTATTATTAATCTCTTTTTTTTTATACTACTATTCACCTTCATCTTAGTTTTTCAGTTTCTTTCTAATCGCATCTTTAATACTCAGGTCGTCACCATAAAGTTGCAAACAAAAGGAATTGAAAAATTAAGATGAAGGTAAATAGTATTAAGTTGTTTTTTTTTTTGTTTTTTTAAAATTAATACTAATGAATTACAAGACTTTATCTAATAAAAATAAATAATTGCTTTTATTAACAATTTTGGCATTTGGCCATTTTTTTTTGCAATTTCTTTTCCGTGTTTTCGGCCAGAAACGTCTACAACTATCTAACAACCCTGATCAGAAAACACAAAAGAGCTTCAAACCTGAAGAATGAGTGTAACACTGTAAATAAGCAAACGTGGAACGGTGGCATTACAATTTCTTGAGTTCCAAAAATGTTATTTGAATAAAATATAAAACTGTCTATTGGGCCCAAAAGAAGTTTTTGAGGATTGGAGAATAGTTGTTCCCATAAACTTTGTATAATTGTCTGGTATGCTCACACATCAATATGTTACTTAAAATTCATTCATATAGCTTCATTTTTTTTTTTTACCTTACTTTTCTCTTACATCTTTCTAACATCTCTCTAAGCCACTTATTGTTATCGCTTTGGGACGGTCTTTTAAATAACAATAGCCAGCTAATAACATTAAGCAAAGGATATAGAATTGGAACAATTTACATTCATTGTTATATATTCATTGTTTATGTTATTAAATTCATTGTTATAAACAACTTTACATTGTAAAAATTAATATGAAATTTATGATTTTTAATTAATTTTTAGTAAATTGTTTGGGACCGACTAATTTTGATAACATTATCCATGATTATAATAAACGGCTTCCTCTGTATTCGGCAAATAACAAAACTAGTAGAATGCGGTTATTTCCAAATTCTTGAAACTAGTATAATTAACTTGTTAACTACGGCAGGAGCAGTTAGGGACATAGAAACAAGCAGAAAAAGTAATCTGTACCTTTAAGTGGAAGGGTCCCTGGTTTGATGGAAATTTCTTGTCATTCACAGTTGAGCCATAGAATTGCAATGAATGAAATTTCAGAGATCTGCAGTTAATGAATTTAGAGATTAAGAGAACACAGATCTGTGTAGTCCTAATCTTTAATCTTATTCTAATGGCCTTCCTTATTAGAGACTGTTAACATAGGTTTCTTCAGTTTTTAAGTTGGTCTCGTTGGCTGGCTATGTATCACTCGTACAGGCCACACCAATAGAGCTTAGAGGGCTGAAAATTTAAACATCTATTCTTTATGTCTAGAAAAAAACTTTCTTACTTTTCTTTTTTTTTTTTCTTTTTTTTTTTCTTTCTTTTTTTCTTTTTTAATTTTGGAAAATTCCCTCCCAAAATAGGTTTTTACTGCAGGGTTCAATTTACAATGTAAGTTTATGCTAAATTGGTACCTTGATTTGAGTCCAACAGCATTCACGCTTGTTTTTGTTTTTTTAAAAACTTATTTTGTTTTTTTTAAATTCAGACTTTTTTTTAGTGATCACCCAACAAAAGGCCAGAGAAGTAATTTATTCATTGATCACTCGTTTTTCCAATTTTTTAATTGATCACCCCCAACATGCTGCCAAAAGAAGTTGGTCAAGTGATGGTTTCTATTGAGTGACTAACCAGACCTGTTTCATTCCTTTTGTATTTGTATTTCATTATTTGTATCATAATGATGTCTTCTTGCAAGATTCAACTATGTTTTATATACATGGTTTCTTTCTATATGCATTCATGTATCTTTCTATTATGCAAGTATGTATATATGCGTGCATGTTTGTGTGTACCCGGTGAGACAGTGTAATAGTTCACTTATTATTGTGGCTGTGATGCTTGTGACTAATTAAAGCTTCAGGAATTGATGTTCTCATTCCTGCTAAGTGACTTGAGTTCTGAATGTTTTTCCAGTAAAACTTCTGTATGAAATTTAAAACCATTATTATTATTATCATACCGGTCTCTCTTTCTGGCTCCAATGTTGCTGGTTTAAATAAATATTTTTATATTGCTTCTATATTATTGACTTTTGTTTTTTGTTTAATTTGAGAAATGACTCCTCTTTCGCATGACTTGTATTTGCATCCTTTTGAATGTTGTCAAACTCCAGTCTAAGTCGGAGACTGGAGTTGACTTTGTTTTTTTTTTTACTGTAACAACAACCCCTACCTAATTTAGGGAAGAGTTTACTCCCCTAAATGTTTGTCTGTCCTGTCACGTTAAACCAAACCGATATAAAAAAAATGTTTAAATTATATTTGAATGTTGTCAAATACCAGTCTAATTCGGAGACTGGAGTTGACTTTGTTTTTCTACCGTAACAACAATTCCCACCTAATTTAGGGGAGTAAACTCTTCCCTGTTTGTCTGTCCTGTCACGTTAAACCAAACCGATATTTAAAAAAACAAACATTTCCTTACCGTGATTTGAAATCACAACCAAGTGAACGGCGGCTCTCTAACCGATGAAGCCAAACTGACAAGTCTTACATATCTACGGATTTATTTATTATATATGAAATCAAACTCCTGCCTACCATGTGAACTTTGTTAGCTCAATCGGTAGAGCAGAACCTGCATATACGGTTGCTTCCGGAGTGGATGCAGGTTCAATCGCCTCACGGAGCTCATTTCCTGCCTATCTTGAGAAGTGTGTTAGCTAAATCAGTAGAGCAGAACCTGCATATATGGTTGCTTCCAGGGTGGATGCGGGTTCAATCCCCACACAGAGCTCCTTTTTTTTTATTCACATTTACGATTTAGGCCTCTCACTTAACAGTCATTCACACTGGTGCTGAGCAAGTATAGATTCTCAACTAATAAATGTCTTTATACAAAAGTTGGAGTAATCATTATCAGACATAATAGGGTTTGACCGTGCAGTAGCCAGGCTTGTTTTTAAGCTAAATTACTATTATCATTCACCCCACTCCCTCACCCCCTCCTTAACCACTGATGCAAATATAATCTTGCATTGTACAGGAGAAATTAGATGCAAACTCCTTTGGGAGTTGTTTACAGATATTTTTTTATTTTTTTTGTTCCAATCAAGTTTTCCCACTATACCAACATGACTGGTTACAAAATGCATCGATGATTGGTAAGGTGATATTATTCTGATTTGTTTTTTTTATTAGGTGAAGCATTGTCACCCATTATTAATCTTTGACTAGTATTTTCTTTCATCTTTACAATCTGCACTGTTTACTCACTGCCTTAGATTGACAGTCTTAGTTTGTGATATAAAAGCAACTAAAAGATTTTAGATAAAAGAAATAGTTGAGTGGTAGGGTATACAATACAATTCTGTGGGAATTATATCAACCAAAGTTGTATAGTTTTGGAACACAAGAAAATGAAAGCAGAAAGAACAAGAAGTTGGGTGTTGTAACAACTACGGGTATACATATATATATCATTCCAAAATTTTCCATACTGTTCAAAACTGCACTGTTCAATGTCTTAATATAATTTAATGTGTTTTTTTTTTGGGGGGGGCAGCTTATACTTAGTTACATTAATTTGTACAGCAATACCTTAACCATTCTACAGAATTCTATAAATAATAATTTGAAAACTCTAAAAATCCAATTCTCAACTGTATTATCCTTAATCAAATGAACTTTCAATTTGATAAAATAATTTTTAAAACCTTTTGCAGGAATTAAAGATAAGTGTTGGTTTAATGAAATAAATTAATTTTTTGCTATTTAAATCATTTGCTGTAGAACAGATGATAGCTT
This sequence comes from Architeuthis dux, assembly GCA_006491835.1. NCBI lineage: Eukaryota > Metazoa > Mollusca > Cephalopoda > Oegopsida > Architeuthidae > Architeuthis > Architeuthis dux. The sequence goes on from VCCN01001529.1 coordinate 816,529, forward strand.
CCAATGTAGCAAGGACTCTCTCATTCCTGCTCCTATTCTGCCCACCTTCTCTAAAGTAAACTATATTACAGGTATACCTTGATTAGTGCAGTTAATCTGTTCCTAAATTTTCAGTACTGTTCAAAACCGCACTGTTCAAAGTCTTATTTAATTTTTTTTTTCTCAGGTTATACTTAGATTAATTTGTACAACAATACCTTAAACTTACTACATCAAAACCCACATTAATCAAAACCACACTATTCAAGGTATTCCTGTACTTCACTATGAGTCAATTCATAGAGCAGATGCTGCCTGCCATCTGAGGTTTTTGGAACACAACATCAAAGGCTGAACACATCTGTTACATGCAGAACAGAGACAGTTGGAACTGGTCTGATTGTCTCCTCTTAGTGTTGCTTTTAAATGGAAAACTTGTCCCACTGAATTCCATCCAAAATCAGTGACATCATAGAAATTCACTCTCTAATATCTCATTGGTCAAGAGCCAACCAATCAATAATGTCCCAAAATTTGGTGATTAGTGTGGACTCCACAACATTTCATTAGTGAAAGCTCTTAACCTATCGGTGACAATGTCTATGGAGTCAAAGAAGTTGAACCCTTTCAAGACTCCTGGGACATATATAGCCCAGCAATCATATAAACCTTGGGATATATATCACTTTTAGATGTCTACTGGGATGTTTGTATCACAAAAAATAAAGTAAACGAGATTTCCATATTTTTCATTTGTCCCAGGATAAATGTTTAATGGGACAAATGTCCCATCATGATTTATGTTCTTTAAAATATGGAAAATTTATCATTGGATAAAATAGTTTTCTTTAAGCATTAAAGAAAACTAACACGTTTTTGGCTTTTTTATACCGTTTTATAAATCCAGGCATTGAGCATCTTAATAGGTTAGCCTTGAGAATGTTATGCTATGCCGCTTTCGGATAGCTGTAGTCTCCCATCCAAGTCTGGAGTTGACTTTGTTTTTCTACCTTAACAAGAACAAGAACAATCCTCATCAAACTTAGGGGAGTAAACTCTTTACAGATTGTCTGGCCTATTAAACCAAACCATTATGTAAAATTAACATTCCTCTACTGTGATTCGAAATCATAACCAACTGATTGCCAGAATTCTGTCTTACTGACTGAGCTAAATTGACAAGTCTTACATATCTATGAAAACTTAAGTTACAAATACCCAAAGGCTTATTTCATTCTAATAAATAAATACATTTATACAAAAAGTTCTGTTCAAAACAAAATGGCGGAGACAGGTAATTTGCATACATTTAATTTCTAGCAACTATATTTTTAATGGGAATATTTCTGAAATCTCTCTATATATACAAATAATATACTCATAATGTTAATTTTAAAATGGTACAAGTCTAACAAGTTTTATTCAGGGAAATATTAAGATACTTAGATGTAGTCTCCCACACACTGCGAGCAAGGGAGAGATTCCAAGATAAACAGAAAAAAAGAAATAAATGGCCAAGCAAGTCGGACAGTTAAGCAAGCTGATAATGGTAGGTATATACTTCTATTCCCTATATTATCACTGTTTTGCTAACATTATTGCCCTCCCCATGTTTTTTATAGGGGTCTGACTCGGTCCTGGGCACCAATCTGCCCAGGATGCTATATTGTAGAGTTACTCCTCTGAGGGGTTAGCAGACCTCTACAGCCGACTCAGACATCTGCTTCTGTCGGAATGTCTTGGATCTGTGCTTAAAGTTTCACAGACAGCTGTACTGTTGTGATACTCCTTCAAAAGGAGGGTAGAACTCTACAGCCAGCTCGGGTATCTACCAACAGGTGTTCATGTCCTGTCCCAGGTCAACCATACTGTCCGAATACGCCAGCAAAGCAGCAGCAGACTCCCATAGCTAGCTCGGGGCATCTAAGGTCGTATAGTCATGGAAAACCCTCCCCAAATCTTTGTTCGTGAAGCCAAGCCATTCACTTGCGCATTATTTTTTTTATTTGGAATGTTCTCATGAGTGCATGTAGATATTTCTTTTTAGTTTGGTACAGGGTGGGGCCAACATAGGGGGTTGGAGGATTATGTTGCACCAATCTTCCAACTAGGGTAAGGTTTGCCTTCCTGCCTTTAAAATCAGCATTCATAAGCCTGGCTTTGAAACACTAGTTGCTAGTGCCAGTGAGAAATAGATATACTGCTTGGTGTCGACACATTGTTTCAAATTAAACCTAGTCATAACTACACCATGATAAAAGATGACGGAACACAACACACACTGAAGGAAACTACAGTGGAGAAAGATCTTGGCGTTTATATAGACAACTCACTTAACTTCACTGCGCATATACAAATACAGCAAATAATACACTCTGCTACATAAGACACTCATATAAGTTCATTGATGAGGAGAGCT
>VCCN01001529.1:852696-865509 GCA_006491835.1 Architeuthis dux
TCTCTTCTTTCTTTCCCATGAAAGAAAGAAAACTAAGAACCAACATGACTGCTCCTGCCCTTCCTCCATGTTGTACTGCTGTCTCTACTACCTCACCTCTAACTCAGTCAACTCGTTGATCTCCCCAAGCCGAATTCATGAAATATTACAAGCTTTTTTGCCCTCCCTCTCTTTCAGTTTTAAACTAAAAGGTACTTTTTTCTATTAGAATAAAAATCGGCCTCATTATTTCAATAAATGGTCGAAGCTGATTATATCAAATATGGGCCCAATTAATCGGTTGACCTCTAGTAAAGATTTATACAATTTCTAAATTTCTTTTTTTTACAGGAAGGTAAACCTAGTGCAACATTTAAACAGCACAAAGCCCCCATCACATCAGTCGAATGGCATCCAACAGACAACAGTGTATTTGCAGCATCAGGATCTGATGACATGATCTCAATTTGGGATTTGGCTGTAGAGAGAGACACAGAAGCTGAAGGCAGCAGTGATGAGAATCTAGATGTTCCTCCCCAGTTACTCTTTCTCCATCAGGGTCAGACAGACATCAAAGAGATCCATTGGCATCCTCAGATGCCTGGAGTCATGATAAGTACAGCCTTGAATGGATTTAACATATTTCGGACTATTAGTGTTTGAGAGAGTGGAACTGTTTGTTGCTGCAGCGATGAGACGATTAAATAAACAAGAAAACTACCACAACAATTGTTTTGTTTTTGAGCCACTATATTAACCCACTGTGGATGACGGAAACTTCCGTCATTCTAGTTTTATGGCTAACCATAAAATATCCGTTTTATTGTGATTGATGACAACACAGTTCTATCTGTGAGTCGGGGCTTTTATCTTGCAACGGATAACTATTACACTTGTCACAAGGCAAATATTTTGAGAACCAATGCGGTGATGAATAGCTTTATAAAGCTGTGCAATGAAATTTTAATATTCTGCTTGCATCTTCTATTCAAAAATTGAAAGTCTATATCTTTGTTGGTCAAGACAGAATAAGTGTATGTGGTTGAGTTGGACTAACAAAATTCACACAATGGATAACTATCATAGAAGCAATCAACTTAATTTTAGGCCCAATATACTTGTTATTTCAACTTAAATGAGCCTGCCTTTTGGGTGAAATTGCATATTTAGCAAGATTTCAAATGCTGGCAGCAAACTACAATCTTTCTACATTAGTAAATATTAGGGCTGCAACGATGCGATATATGTATTGCGATACAAGATTATAATTAAAGAAATGCCACAGAGGTCACATACTTTCTCACAACATGCCGATGCATTTGGAAAACTCTAATTTTATTGTAACAATTCCTGTGTCTATGTCTCTGTTGGTTGCAAGACAAGAAAGATTGGAGAAAATTTTCCCTTAAAATCTTTTTTGTATCAGAAATTGAGAAATCTGTTTGAGAACTTTATTCACTGAGTAAACTGATGTTCCATGAATGTTGTTGGTACTGATTAGTTTTTAGATAACATAAATGTTATTGAAATCAGTTTATCTATTCATGTAATGAAGTTTATTATGAAATGGGTATTTTGAATGTAAAACTTATGGAAATACTTTTTTCAAGTCAAAATGCCCAACATTATAAAATGTCATTGTAGCAAAATGTTCATATTTTAAGTCCCTGAAAAACTTGAATCAATTTAATTTGGGAAAACAAATTAACCCGATAAGGACTAAATAATTTGCTGATTGGGAAAACTAGAAACTACAATATACACTGAATTGCTGCATTCAGTTATTTTTACATGAATTTCTTTTTTTAAAGCAAATTTAATAGATTTAGAACATTCTTAATATTGGGCGGGTAATTGGACATTAGGATACAAGCATGGTAACTGAAATGTTTTTATATAATAACGATATTTTCAAAACTTAGAGTAAACCCTCGCTATACCAGGGTTGTCATTATACCCGATTGTTGCCCCTCAGTCGGTAACTTTGGTAGTTCGCAGCATTTAACAAAGAAAGTTTGTTATGGCCTACGTCTTCATTGCATTTGTCTAACCTCGTTCATTAAATAAGAAAGTTTATGGTCCACATGTTCCCACATTTATTGAACTTTGTTCAGTAAATCTGAAGTTAGTTTGGATGAATCCACACGTTTGTTAAAGCCGAAATTCATTATAGCGATAGTTTATTGTATATGATTTAATAAAAATTGAAAACCAGCTATTTTTTAAAAAAATGATTTATTCTAAGTACAGTCAAGTGTACAGATGCTCAAAACCAACAGATGCATAATTGACCCTTCCCCGATAGATGATTACTACTGACTACCATAAAAATGTTAACACATGGGCCGGCCATGTTTGATTCACCATAAAATAGTAAATACTTTAAAACAGTGCTACAGTGTAAATAATGAAATTATTTTTTTAGACAAATCTGGTCGTTTTCCTTTCTAGCAATAAAAAACTTTAACACAATTTTAAAAATGTTCTAGTGTTGTTAAGGAAATGTTATGTATCGATATATATCCCCAAAATTAAAAATATTGCAATGCACCAGTGAATTATTGCACCCCTAGTACATATCTACTCTATTAGGTTGGTTTTCTCATCAGCCAGCTATAAGTACAAAGTATTAATTCATATAGGAGTCTGATAAAAATTGCAGTGAGAGTACATAAATCTATTTTCTCCCTTTCAAGTAAACTAGTTGTATTAGTAATATTTTTTTTAGTTGAAGCATTAACAATGAAAGGTATCTAAAATTGAGATGAAAGAAATCCTAGTCAAAAATTAATAATAGGTAAAGTAGATTTAGGTATGGACTTTGTTCAAGACTGATGGAAGGTATTGGTGATTATACATGCAAATGGTGATTAATTTCAAAGAAAACAAAACTCTTCATTATTTATTGGAGAAATATCTTTATTGCACCAGATCACAGGAAGAAGAAAAGAAAAACCCTGTATTCTCCCTGTGAGAAAGGGTTTACGTCCATATAGGATATGACAGTTCTGGTCTTGTGATAGTTAAGAACATCTGTAGGGGGAGGATATACAGTATTCTTTCACGATAAAAATACTTGAGTACTAAGGTTACACACTTTAGAAAGAACATTTGCATTTATGGCACAAAGATAATGTGTGGATTCTTTTACATTATATTTTTTTTTTTTTTTTTTTTAAGTTCAGTGAGCAAAACTTTTTTTTTTTTTCTTTTTTTGTAAAGTCAGCACCAGATTAAAATAGGCACAACTGTTTGTAGAAAGAACCCATGTAAACGGAATTCCACAAAATTCATAGCTGGTTTGCTTGGCTTTTTCACACAGTAAAACAATTTGGAAGTGTGAAATCTTAACTGCTGAAAGGTTTAGAATTTAAGCTAGAAGAGATCTCTTAGCTTTGAAATCCTATACAGGAAACCCCCGCTTAACGTGCTAACATTTTTTTAAATCCCAAAAATTGAATAGCATGCCCAAAAAATTTGATTAGCGTGGTAATTAAAAGCTAATTCAAAATAATTTAGTTTGTGATAAAATAAATTTTGTTGCACTCCGCTTTCTTCCAAATCTTTTTTTTTTTTTTTTACAGTGTGTGTGTGTGCGCACTTTTGACAACAGCAGGCGAACGAACGGAAAAAAAAAATCTAGCAAAAATAAAATGTCCTTTTCTTTCACTAAATTTATAATCCTAAAGATTAGAAACTGTCACCAAAGGTTTCTTCAGTTTTCAAATTGGGCTGGCTGGTTATGTATGTATTACATGTACAGGCCGCACCAATGGGGCTAGAGGGCTGAACATTTACTCCATATATCTAGAAAAAAATCTTTTTAAATTACCCCCTAAATGGGGTTTCAATTTGTAAGTTTATGCTAATTGATCCTTTAGTTTGTGTCTGGCAACATTGTCTTTTTTTAATTTTTTTATAGTGATCACTGCCCAACAAAAGGCGAGAGAACTTATTCATTGATCACCTTTTTCAAATTTTTTAATTGATCACCCAACCTGGCATGCTGCCAAAAGACAATCACAAAAAATGTATATTATTTACGATACTATTGAGTGATTTACCAGACCTGATTTTTTATTATCTTAATACATAATAGCAAAGTATTTAAAAAATTTGAAGTTCAGGATTAATTACATTATTTCCTATAGGTTTTCAAGTTTCGATTAGTGCAGCAGTTTTTGAGAATGCATTAATTGGGAGTTTCCTGTATTTATGACAAATGCAATTGCAAGTAATTTTCAGAAACTGATATTGCATTTAGAAAAATTTGTCCATTTATTGAAATAGAAAAAAAAAATTTTCTTCAAAAATGTTAATCAGTTATGTTAATCAGTTAACACCAATTGTAGAGACGATGGATTCTGGGTTGAGTTGTTTGTAACAATACTCAGAGGTAAAAAGACCACCCAGAGATTAAAAAAAAATTGTTCCTAAAAATAAAAAACCGTTGGGAGACTATTGTAGTTTGAGTAGTAGGAACCCTGAAGATACCTCAGGATGACACAACCAAAAGAAAGTGGTAAAATACAAAAAAACAATAATACTCAGGTTGATATTTTCAAGAAAAAGGGGGTTGCATTATGTTCAAAATCACGTCTGAATAATAATTTTCAGAAAAAGAAGTTATTAATCTCACTTTTATTATGGCAACTGGATTATAGGAAGCCATAAATTACACAGAAAATAGAAATGATTAACCAGTAAAATATAACCAGCTTTTTAATGAGACAATCAACAATTTTAAAAGAATTCATCAAGTAAACAAATGGTAAAATATTAAATGCATAAATATAACATTGTTAAAATTCATAAGGAAGTCTGGAAAGTAACAAAAAGTCAGGATTTTTTTTTTAGTAAAATTCTCAAAAAGTAAATTGTTTAGTTTACATTTTAACTGAAGCTTAAAAAGAAGGATTAATCTCCCTTGTCTGCTTCAGAACAAAAAACCTGATGTGTCGGAAGAGGTCTCGTTTTCGTTTTCTGCTTCAAGTACGCAATAAGGAATAAAGTTTGTATCCAAAGTTTATCGGCTGCTGAAAAGCCGTGTGACAGGAATTGCATACAAACAATATAATGCCTTCGTCTTAAGATTACTTAACAATAGAAATTAGTCATGGCACTCAAGTGATTCAAGTATCTAAACTCAAAACATTACTAACAAGTTAAATAGAATATCAACAGACATTATGTAGATCAAAACGGACTCATTAGGTTTATATTAAACACACCAATCTTGTGACTTGATAGTTGAGCAAGAACAAATGAGTGGCCGTGCATAAGTGCCCAATGCACCATTTTTAAAAGGTTGATATTTTCGTTTTTAACTTTACAATGCTCGGTTTTTATTTTATTTTAAAGCTTGAACACTGAATCATAATGCAGAGTTTTTAAGCTTCAAAATTTAAAAAAAAAACCTGAACATTGTAGTTCTACAAATAACGAAAATATCAATTTTTAATATTGGTTCATTGGGCACTTATCATGCGCAACTCAAATGTTGGATCTATATTTAACAGTTATATAATTTATAGTGAATAATTGAAGGATAAACATATATACCGACCAGATCAATGTGCTTCTACCGGAATTTATATTGAAAATAATTACAAACAAGTATTAATAAAATGGCCAATATTGAATAAAACATGAATAGAATCAGATCAATTAAGTAGTTTTAAAACTCTTTATACTGAGTGAACTAGATGTACAGCAAGATCCATTGAGTGACGAGAATTATATACGGATACGGGAATGAATTTTTGTGATAACATTTTTTAAATTAAAATTATTTACGATACTTTGGTTTATTTACTATTTTATACTAAATATAATTTATACACTTCATTCAGGTCATATACAGGAGTTCAGATTGCTGTCTTGCATAGATTACCTTGTTCTAAGGTTGGGATAGGTCTAAGAAAAAAGTAACCTTTGGCCTGTAGGACGCAGGGTAAATTTTCGAGACTTATTTCAGGGGAAGAAAAAAATGTCTTCGATGCCGGAAAAATAAAGCCAGAAAATCTATTGATAATAATCATTTCTTGGAAGACTTTAAAATCTCATCTCTCATCTAACAAAAGTTTGTGCTTTTTTTTTACAGTTTAAATACATTTTCTTCATTAATAATTTGAGGTTTTGTTTGACACACAAAAGTGCATACATGGTATACATTAAAAGTTATACCAGTCATCATTTTGACTGTCTGGTGGATAATTTAGAGGATTAGTACTAGAATTGTGGATGAAGATACAAAAACATTAATATTATAATTTATGCCACATATACAACCTATGTTGTAAATTGTCAGCTACTGTTGGAAAGAGAAATGTTAGATGCCATTTGATTTTTACATTTCTTTCTCAGCTGTCTGACCTTGCGTTAGTAATACAAGTTTTTCGGTGGAAATAATTTTAATTTCTTTTTAAATGGTGGTAAATTGAAGAATTTGTTGTGGTAAAAGAAAAAAATTTGTAATTATTTAAAAACAGATTTATTTTTCCTAGATTAAAACAATTATTAAATTTAAATCCTTAGAAATTTTAAAAAATCATTTTTTTTCCAAAAATAATTAAACATTGAAAACTTGAGTTAAAAGTTCAAATTTTGCTTTGAATTTTAAAAATTCATTAAAAACACTTTTTCTAAATAAATTCCCTAGAAAAGATATGCCGATTCCTAATAAGTAGTGTTAAATAAAAGCAGCACAATTTCTCTCTCCAACAAAAAAAGAAAAGGAAAAATCTTTTAAAGACCAGAATATATAAAAGTTTTAGAATATAAAATTTCTTTTTTGGAAGCCCAGCATATGGAACCATGTATAGGTTTTATAGACATGCATTTTAAGTAAAAGAAAAAGTCTGAATTTCTTAGATGAGGTTTTACTATTATACAATGATTCTTTCAGACCAGCTTGTTTTTTTTTCTTTTTTAAATCAAAATGTTTCAGCCACTGACCTTTTGTCTCTCGTATTCGGTAACTTTCTGGGGAAAATGAACAGAAGTCCACTGAGGTTTGTTGTTCTCATCCCTAAGGTTTTCTTCCTAGGGAATCTTGTATTTTCCAGCAGTGCGTGACCTAGAGACTGAACACTCGTGACTTCTAGGACCAAATGAGCTTTAACAGTGCCTTCATGGCCTAGTGGATAACGGTGCTGCTAAAGTATACCTGGTTCTCTGGAAGTTGTGAGTTCAATCCCTGGGTCAGGCAGAGTGACATCAAAGAAGAATTGATGTTTATGAGTTCAGAAATTCCCAAGGAAGGACACTGGATGTGACAGGCAAGAAATGAGAACATCGTACTCTGGATCAAATAAAGGGGTCCATTCAACATTCCTGAAAGATTACCGAATGCAACAGACACCTGAGGAAGGTCAGAGAATACTATGGCTGAAATGTAAAAAAAACAAACAACAAAGATGAGGAAACTGGTTTAAAACAATCGTTATACAAGAGTTTTTATTTGCAGTCATAAAGTATTTAAAACATTCAGGTCCTGATCACTAAAAGCTAATTCTGTGAATTTTGAAACTCTTCATATAATTTATTTCCCCACTGCTAAAAAGAACTCCCTTCCCCTGTGTATTAAGCATATTCTATAATAAATGAATACCATTTGTTATTGACAAATTCCTATTCAGAAATTTTTAAAGAGTAGAATCTATCTGCTTTTGAAAAGGACTGAATCTAGAAGTAGTGATATTAACTTGAATTTTTATTAGCTGAAGCATTGGCATTTATAACCAACTTTTGACTAATACTCCTTTCATTTTAATTGCTTTACATCGCAACTACTCAGACCGTCACTCTACAACAGTAAACTGCTCAGCTCAGAAATAAAGAATAGTTTCTCGATGAGAGCTTATTCTTTATTTCTTAATTTTAGTCACAATTTAGAGTAACTACACAGACCGTCAATCTACGACAGCGAGTAAAAAGCTCAGATTGGAAATAAAGAATAAACTCTGAGAGCTTATTCTTTATTCCTATTCTACGCTGTTTACCAGAATCTACGCAGATTGATAATACAGAATAAGCTCACTGCTGGAGACTGACGGCCTGTGTAGTTGCGATGTAAAGAATAAAAATTAAGATGAAAGAAATACTAGTCAAAAGTTGGTAATGACCGAATCTCGAGTTTTAATCTAAACTGAAGAATTTTTTTTATGAGTATATTCATATTTTCTATAGTTTTGAGAAGGGTAATTAAGATTCAAATGATTTTTCAGACGATCGAACTCCTTGTTGTTTGTGTTGTAAACACGTTTTGACCGATAACTTCTGTTTACCCCCATCACACTCGGTTTTTACACCTGAAGAAGGCCGAAGAATGGATCAGCCGAAACGTGTTTATAACACAAACAATAAGGAGTTCAATCGTCCGAAGAACCATTTGACTATATTCATGTTGTAACCTACAGTGAAACTGAAATTCAAATTACAATTGATTATATTCAATCTTCTTTGTATTGGAAGCTAATTTTAAATTCCTTTTTTTAACCAAGTTAAATTTTACTTCATACTGGATAAATTGGTAGATACACTGAAAAGTAATGATGCTGAAAGAATATTAGAAATTATAAAAATGATTTGAACTTGGTTTTAAAACGTGCATAAAGTCCAAATAATCATCATTCTCAAGTTTTATCACAAATATAAAATAAGCAGTCAATTTAAGGCTGTTCAAGCAATGTGCTGTAAAGAATTCTGCTAATATATAAAGATCAAACCATTCTAGATATGGAAAAGAATGAAAAAACTCAATGTCTACTAAGGGAGATAATTTTTTAATAAAAGCTGTGAATTCATATTCACAAACATTCGGTGTCAAGCATAAAGCTTCTTAAGGCAAACAATTCTCTGCATACATAAATTATCTTCTCTGTTATATTAAATCCAGACTGGCTTTTATAGTTTACTAATACAGTCCCAAATGTGCATAGAATTTAAAATAAAGTGAGCATAAGGTTTCAAGGGAAACAGCCATTTGCGTCAGAGTTATCTTCCTTGTCATGTTGAAACAAGCTTGATTGCACATTATACGATCGGACTTGATTTACCCCTACGTCCTTTTTCTTTTTCAGCAAAGCTAAAATTTAGAGAAATTTTTGTAGACAGGTAACAGATATTCAGTTTCTGATAAATGAAAGCAAATAGAGATTGTTTATAAAAAATGGAAAGCACAGACTCTGGACAAATTAAAAGGTTGGGTTAATTTAGACATAACAAGGCAAGTTAGTAGAATGGAATGTAAATGAAGTTAGATAAAATAGTGTTTATATAACAAGTGTTTTGCTTTTGTTTTTCTTCAAAAATCTAAAATAAATAAAGTTTTCTACCATTTATCAGCACTTTTTGAACAGATTGAAAGATGTTGGGTTCACAGGAGGAGAATAAAAACTTGCTAGCAGATTTTTAAGCTTGTTTCTCCAATAATCTGTTTATTTTGATGACATTTGCATTTGCTAAAATTGTGCAAGTTTACCCCCTTGTTTTTTCTTGGTGGAAAATTATTACAAGACTTTTTTAATCAACAAATCTTTTTAGCATGAAAATCTCCAGATATCCATCTAATTAATGCATATTAAAAGTGTGTGTATGAATTAAGCATGACTGTGTTTGTGTGTAATAGTAATTGTGATCATGTAACTTATTTGATGGCATATATAACTCCCCTTATTTCAGCAGGGAATATAAAGAAAAAAAGCATTCCCTTGAATTCCTCTCATGTATCACCCAGTTTTTTAAGTCCTCCTCAAGTTCTGGCCAATGTGGGGTTGGATAATGATGGTTACATTTACCATTTGATCCATTTTTTGAGGGGGGAAAAAAGGGGGGTTGTATATGCCGTCAAATATGGTAAGTTAGATTGAGTACATGTTTATATATGTTCATACATACACACAGATGTGTGTACTCGAGTAACACTTCAATTTCAAGAGGAGGCAGGGAGCAATAATGGATACTGGCCAAATAATGACCAATCAAATCTTTGTTCAAAGACGATGGCAGTGATTTTGTTGACCACAGAAGATCATTGGACACTGGAGACCAAATAGAAGCAGCAGCAGCAGCAGTGACAACGGTGGTGGTGGTGGTGGCAGCAATGTGCATCATAGAATATCAGTAGAATTTGTATCAACAGAATCAAAAGGAGAATTAGCGAATGTTATCCAGAAAGTCTGACTGTGAAATTTTCTGGAAAGACTCCTCTTATGCCATCTGATTGCTTGATTCCCATCAGCCATCCTTCATCCTAGAAAAGAAAAAAAATATTTTCAAAAAATTACTTTTTAAAAAGGAAAAAAAAAAAAAAGAAGGAACATGGTACTCTTATAATAGTGGGGTCCAGGTTGAATAACAACTCTGTATAATGCAAGTGGAATACCTTTTAGTATTTTAAGCATATTATTCCCAGGACCACACTATTACAAGAGTACCAAATGAATTAAAAAAGTAAGAAAATTCAACTTTGTTCACTTTTCAGAAATAGTATTTGTAAAAAAAAAAAAAAAAAAAACCCCCCCCAAAAAATATATATATTTACTAAGTTCTGCTAATTTTGGCACAAGGCTAAAATAGTGGAGCACCCAGGGAGAATCAAGCTCACTATAATAGCAATGGTTTACAAAATATTTTGTTCACCATCATTGATTGATTGATTTGTTTAGCGGCATATCAACCCTTTATAGGTCATTTAATACCGAAATCAGTTTGTAATCCCCAAAATAGTGTCTTGCGACCTTGGTAAACGGTAATTTTTTTTTAATTAGTCTTGCGACTTTGGTAAATGGTTATTTTTTTTATTAGAATCTCGCGACTTTGGTATACGGTTATTTTTTTTTAATTAGAGTCTTGCAACTTTGGTAACTTTGGGGGGGGGGGGGTCTTACCCCTCTGCAGGGCATATAGTCAGCGTATTCACGGCCCCAGCCGACATGGCCATCACTACCATTGATGTGCTGCAGGGGGATACTACCCGTATACAATTCTTGGTAATATCTTCTGAAAATATCACTAAACAGGTCTGGTAAGTCACTCAATAAAAACTGTCATGTAATCAATGTCTTTTGGCAGCATGTCATGTTGGGTGAGGGTGATCAATTAAAAAATTACTTCCCTCGGCTTTTGTTGGGCCGTGATCACTAAAAGTTCGAATTTAAAAAAAAAAAACCAAACGTGAATGCTGCCGGACACAAACTAAGGGATCAGTTTAGCATAAACTTACATTGTAAATGGGGGGGGAGTAAACAAACTTTTTTCTAGACATAAGGAGTGAATGTTTAAAATTTCATCCCTCTAGCTCCATTGGTGCGGCCTGTATGCGCGATACATACATTGCCAGCCAAACTCACTTGAAAACTGAAGAAACCTATTTTTACAGTTTTGGTTAATAGCTTCTAACTAGCAATGGTTTTACAAGGTGAGCATTGTTAGTAATTTCTAGAGAAAGAAAATATTTTAAAAAAATATCTTTGTTGCAATAGTTTTGAAATATCTGTAGTTTATAACTCATTTGAGAAACAGTGTGGAATTCTTAAATCACTTCAGAATAAACCTCAAAATTCCTGAAAGAAATATATTGAAGAACATATTTTCCACTGCAATGCTGGGTATCCCAGCTAGAACATTTATCAAATAAGTAAATTAAAAAGCAGATTTGCACTGGATTTAAAAGCTTAAATTTTCCTCTTTCCAAATCCTGCTGACAAAAATTAATTCCTTTCTCATAAAATTTTGAAAGGTTTTTTTTCTTTCTTTTTTATTAAATGGTTAACAAACAGGAAATTGAGCAGAGAGATAACCAACCGAGTATAAGACGCCACTGGAGGCGTTTTGAATGTTTCTGTAGTTTATAACTCATTTAAGAAACAGTGTGAAATTCTTAAATCACTTCAGAATAAACCTCAAAATTCCTTACCATTTCTTCCAGATTATCAGGTTCTACAACATAGATTATTTCTCGGGCGTCAAACGTTAGTTCATCTGTATCTCCTTGTGTGTAAGGGTGAGTTGTTTGAACCTGCAAGAAGAGAAATTAATTAAAACTTTCTTGAAAGAATTATTCCTAATGATTTAATACTGAAAACAGTTATAGAAAAATAAAGATTTTGGTTAGTCCCTTATTTCAGCTGAAAATTGAAGGAATCTTTAAAATCTGGAATCGAAAAACTTGTTTATAGATGGAATAAGGTTTTGGAAAGCGAAAGAGTATATTAATGATTAAGTGTATCTATAATCACCACTATATCTGTTACATCTGAATAAGTGTCAGTTTTGAAAAGAAAGTTTGTTTTTTTGTTTTAGACGGGGATCAGTTTACAATGTTACTATAATGCTGATCTGGACCCTTAGTTTCCGTCCGTAGTACGATCGTCTAAAATCATTTTTTCCGAAACACGAAAATTCATCATTCAGATGTATTAAAAATGAAAAATTTCTTCACAATGTAGGTAAACAAAATACTTCCAAGCCATAGTTTCATACAATGGACAGAAAGTCAGGGTCAAGTTCAGCATTTATATTGTAAACTTTTTTCCTTAAAAATTACACTTTTCCATAGGTAACGGAGGTCTTATTGATAGAAGATACAAAAAATTTCTATACAGTTTTCGGCTTTTACTGGTAAAACAAATTTTAACCAGTTTTTTTTCACAACTTAACTCTGGCCATCAATCTATGACAATGATTAATCAGCACAGATCACAAATAAAGAATAAGCTCTTGGTATAAATAATCTTTTTTTCAATTTGTTGTGTTCTGTAAGAAGAAATATATTAAAGAACATCTTTTCCACTAACTGAGTTCGGTATTTCTGAGATGAGGTGTTAGTAT
>VCCN01001529.1:865777-881095 GCA_006491835.1 Architeuthis dux
AGATGAGGATCTCAGTCCGAACAATAGTATCAGTAATCTTTTCCACTGTGTTGTGAAATTTGAAGTTATTTTTTTAGTACATTTATCAAAGAAGTAAATTATAAAGCAGATTTGCACTGGATTCAAAAGCTTAAATTTTCCTCTTTCCAAATCCTGCTGACAAAAATTAATAATTTCTATTCTATCCTCGGTTCCTTCTTTCTCATAAAATTTTGAAAGTTTTTATTTTATTTATGGTGAACAAATAGGAAATTGTGCAGAGAGAAAAACTAACCGAGTATAAGACTCCATCTGGAGGCTTTTTAATTGGTTGATTACTTGGTGGGACTTGATAAAGGTTGTCATCTTCAAAACCTGCTTGGCTATCTTCATCTTCCTCCTCCCCTTCATCTTCCTCTTCGTTTTCAGGTGATGCTGCTTCATTGGAAGCTGGGGCAGGTTCTGCAGGTGAGCTTATTGTGATTCGGGGTCTGGGAGAAGGCAGTGGAAAGGAAGCACGACTGGAGCCATTGAGAGTTTCCTGAAAAGAAAGAAGGGTTTTGGGGGGAATTAATTAACTCTTAAATTCATAAAACGCTTGCAGTGGAACTCTTCAATGAATTGCATGAAAAATAGGGGAACTCTTCAGTGAATTGAATTTGAAAATCTTTTTTAAAATTCACCAAATGGTCAAAAGGATTCTATTTTCTTTGTTTGAATTTGAGAGTTAAAAATTCACATGCATATAGCATTGTCTACCTTGGAACCTAATTAAGAAAAAGAAAAAAGCAGTATGAAGTATAGTATTTATTTGCCTCCACACACGGTCGAGCTTAGAGTTCTACATATTTTCCCAAAGAGGCAATACTTATGCCTACGGCTGGTAAATGTGATTTAGACAGCACCTAGAAAACAAAAAACTGGCATTTGAAAATGGCAGCACCCATGAAGAAATAGTGCATATAGCTCTGAGGAACTTTGTGATATTTTTGCAAATTCTGGGTCTTCTTATTCTGGTAGTGAATCAGTGATTAAAGATAATTCATAGATTGTGATGAAGGCAGTGAAAGCAATGATTGTCCTGGAGTGGTTGAGGAGAAGTTTTGCTGATATTACATCACACATTGACATTACAGGTGAAGCTCTTACTTTGGACGATCCTATTCCAAAGTAGTGTACTGGCAACGTTTTCTGATGAAGAAATGAACCAGACTGTATCTCAGTTGAACAGATTTTATTCACCACTGAATTGAAATAAGGCACGGTTTCACCGGATTTTGTACGATTTCTATGGTCTGCCACATGTCGTTGTCAGAGATATGCCGGGTAGTTCTTAACTAGAGGGGAAGGGACAGTCACTGGCTAAAGTTTTGTAAGGGCACGTGGAAGCAGTCGACTGTATCTAAGTCGGTGACCCACTAGCTACAGTCAATGGCCTCTATTCAGGCTTAGTGGTAATTAAAGGAGACAACGGTTTCCAATTTCGCTCCGCCGGGAAATTGACGGACGTCGGTTTCTGTTCTGATTTTTACAACAGAAATCAGTTGCTTTTGTAATTTTCGCGTGACTTTTTAGCCACGCTTTAGGCCGCGCCTACTTTTTGAGGGTTACTTCCTTTGAACTTCTGTTTTTATTTTTTAATCTAACTTTGAGATAATGTCCTTACCCATTACTCATTTCTAACCGTCATGTCTCCATCCGGCGCTGATTTCTAAGTTGAAGTGACCAGCTCTGAGAATTGCTAATCTATTTTTTAATGACCCACTAACATTCCATTATAGCAAAAACTGGTGCTGCATTTCTCCACCTTTGACCCCAGCTGTCTAGAGAACAGAACCCTTTTTTCTCGATCGTGAGAACATTTTTAACTTGTAATTTTTTTACTACAACGCTTCTCGCTGACCATTTACGTAACAGTAGGAGCGGACGAAGTAGGAGCTTCACCTGTTATTGTTCCCAGATTGGACAAAGCTCCCAGATTGGACAAAGCTCCCAGATTGGACAAAGCTCCCAGATTGGACAAAGCTCCCAGATTGGACAAAGCTCCCAGATTGTCCATTTTTCTCGAAACGCATCTATGCAAAATAGGAGCTTTATTTGCATATGGAAACATCAGGAGAGAAAGTAACATTTTTAAATAAAATTTTAAAAAACAAAACAAACTCACCTTGATGCAAAAAGAATGACAAAAAAATCCATTTACAAAAATTATTTACTAAAATAAATAAAACTTATATTTTTGAAGTAAAACTGTCTGGTTCTCACCTGAACAGACATTGTAACATTTTCATAAACATCAGATTCAGATTTTCGGAAATTTGAGTTTGTTGGGCTGCTTTCCTCTGGAAAAGATTTAGTAAAAGTTTAATAGGATAAAAAAGACAAAGAATTAAAATCAAAATTACTTTTGCAATTTATCATGTTTCTTATCTTAGACATTAAAACACTAAAGATTTGTAAAATACTAGTTATCTCAACGATATTTAATTTATTTTAAAGTGTTCTAATTTATTCTGATTATTGGATGAAGTATTGTAACACTATTATTAAGTTAAGATAGAATAGTGCTTTTTCCCCCCCGAGTTTTAACTTAGCTTTGGGAATGAATGATCATCGGTCCCCACCATTTTTTAGCCCCCATTTTTGCGTTTAATATCCCATCCCTTCCCTTTAGACTACAGAATGTAAAGTTCTCCGGAGGATGTGGGATTTTCAAGGGAGAGTGTTTATTTTTGCCCCCCATCAGTTTTTGCCTGCCGTATCAGATTCTGTGGGGGACTAATACTAACATTACTGTAAATAAATTTTGAGTCATCAGGGTATTTTAAATTGTAAATAAATCATTTGTAACCCCAGTCCCCATTGTCAGGTGGTAAACTCACCGGATACTTGACTGTTAATTTGACTAGTTGTATAAAAAGAAACTTACCAGAATCAGCTGGAGAACTTTGATTGGTTTCTGGGTCATCAAAGTTGATATGGTTGCTGCATAAAGAAAAATTTTGTATAACATTATCTGACATAATCAAAATACAGGGTGTCTGCAAAAAACTGCAACATTTAAAAGGGAAATAACTCTGTAAAAGAAACTTTGGAGTTGACTCCCTTAAATTTACAGTCACCTGATACGCTTAGCTGAGAATACAGCTAAGTATATTGGCCAATTAGCTGACTGTGAATTTAAGGGAGGCAACTCCAAACTTTCTTTTAAAGAGTTATTTCCCTTTTAAATTTTGCATTTTTTGCAGAAACCCTGTAGACTTATATAAAGAGTGTCTCATTTTTTGTGTAGCTGGATATGTTTCGCTTTGAAAGGAACGTGCATACTACTCTTGATGGAACATAACAGTATTGACAATCATGCGCAGAGTCTTCTCAGATTTTTCTGATATTTTTGAGGCAAGCTCTGAATCATGAGTGAAGAAGTGGATCTCGTAGACTGCATCCAGCGCTGTGCACTGGTTGGAAAAGATTGATTTTTTTTCACTTAACGATGGATTTCCTGCTGGTGACCAGGAAATTCACCTGACCTCAGTCCTATTGAGAATCTTGGAGCCATCATGCAAGAGCATGTTAAAAATGTCCTCTTGGACTGGCCTAAACAACACCAGCATTCTTGACGTGGTGAGTTGCAAAGTTTTGGAGGAATTAAAAGGCGAACAACAAATGTTTAGAAACCTGATTTGCTCATTTGAAACTAGGTTGGATTTCATGAAGGTTTCTGGTTGGATAGCAATATTGATAGTATGCTGATTTGGTGCTGCTTGCAAAAAAGAATTCAGTTTTATTATGAGACACCCTTTAACCAAAAGTCATTAGGATTACAGGTATACCTTGATTAGTACCCTTAATTCATTCCAATATTTTCTGTACTGTTCAAAACTGCACTGTTCAAGGTCTTATAATTTAATGTGTTTTTTCTTCAACTTATGCTTAGTTACATTAATTTGTACAGCAATACCATAACCATACATCAAAACCCGCACTAATCAAAAGCACACTGTTTAAGGTCTTAATATAATTTAATGTGTTTTTTTCAGCTTATACTTGTTACATTAATTTGTACAGCAATACCTTAACCATACTACATCAAAACCCACACTAAACAAAACTGCACTGTTCAAGGTCTTAATATAATTTAATGTGTTTTTTTTTTCAACTTACGCTTCGTTACATTAAGTTGTACAGTATACCTTAACCGTACTACATCAAAACCCACACTAATCAAGCTATTCCTGTATTTATAAAATCTGTTATAAAAACTGAGAGATTGTAATTATCACCAAACACAAATATATTTGGGTTTTTTTATTTGAAAATGCCAAGAAACTGTTTTTGGTGTCTTTGACATGATGAAAAGTTTAGGACATTTAAAATAAATTTGATAACATTAAGCTTATGGAGGTGTAGTAGCCTACCGGTTTTCAGCACAGAAAATGGAATTGATGAACTGAGTTCAGATTCCAGCTGAGGCAGTTGGTACTAATACCCTTGGGAAAGGCATGAATCCACTCATCTCTCCAGCTATGGGTGAATAGCAGGCAGACTGAACTTTCTAGCTTTGGTCTTCCGACAGCTATGGACAAATAGTTTGGTAGACTGGGGTCTGTAGCCTTGGTTGGCAACCAGTCTACGAGACAGATAAAGCTGAATTTAAGGGAGGCAACTCCAAACTTTCTTTTAAAGAGTTATTTCCCTTTTAAATTTTGCATTTTTTGCAGACACCCTGTATACAGTGTTGCCAACTCAAAAAATATCTTTGCACTAGTTTGACTGCCAAAAAGTGCTAAATTCTTTAAAATTGCCAAAAATGGCCAAAAATATGCTAGAAATGGTCGAAAATGGCCAGAATGTTTAACACGCTAATTTAGCGCTTTTTGCTCTGTCAAAACAAGAAACACGCTCAATCTAGCATGAAACGCGCTAAAGTAGCAACACTGCCTGTATACTTATATAAAGAGTATCTGATTATAAAACCAACTTTCTTTTTGTGCAGCTGGATGTTTCACTTTGAAAGGAATGTGCATCCACTAATCTCCTGAATAGCAGACTGGGCTTTCTAGCTTTGGTCTCCCACCAGCTATGGACAAATAGGTTGGTAGACTGGGCTCTTCAGCCTTAGTTGGCAACCAGTCTAGGAGACAGACAACTCTGATTCTAAACCAGGAGTGAGCCCCTAAGGCAGATTGGTTAAACTTCTTCCAATAGGTCAGGTCAGAGATTACTCCTTGCTGCTGGTACCATATAACCCAGTACAACCTGTTGTATGTTACTTGGAGAGAAGATGGGCACTGCCAAGTAACTCTCACTGCCTTGAGAAATGCCATGAAGGGGGAGTACTCGACATAGCACCTCAACAATCTACTAGGTCATGGGTTGAACCGAAATTGGAATATTAAGCATAATATTAGTTTTCCAGTCTTATAATATCCCTATTCTTTTCTTTCTTCAGTAGTTAAGAAAGGAAATATTTCACTAAAAACTGAGGAACACAGATCAGTAAATAAATTAAAGTATCCCCAAATCTTAAAAAGCAACACATAAGATAGAAAAAGTTTCTATCTAGTTTTGATATTAGAGCCTTAAACACTTCAGGGTTTACAATGGGGAAAAGAACACATATCATGTTCACATACATTTTTTGTGCTCTCAATCCATAAGACTTTTGTTACCTCCGGGAATTTGTCAGTCAGCTGTGAAAAAACACTAATTTTTAAAGGTCTTACTATTAATATTTACAATCTACTTATATAAATTCCAAAGAGTCACGTTGAACAAAACTAATTTATAAAAATAACATCAAAGACCTGATGTGGTTTGAACCTGCGTCACAGGAGTTGGCAGTCAGATATGCTAATGATTACACTAAAATGACAGTTACTGACTGGCTGTAAAATTTAAACTCTAATAATCACTATAAAAGCCAAAACCTAGTTTTATGAAGAATAGTTGGATTGAAAGCACAAAAAATACTTGGATTGAAAGCACAAAAAATACTTTTTATTTTTCGGAAGAAAGTATCTTAGTAACTTAAAAAAAACACCAAGACAACCTATTTTTTTATTGAATGTAAGTAACTTCAAACATTTCAGAGACAGCAACACCAGTTCAGTATGGCTAGTTTCTCTTTGATGTCAACACGTGGAATTTGTTTATCTTGGTAATACTGCTGACGTTTCAGTGACGTCACCAGTGTCCCTTTTCAATTCGACAATGTTTAGGGTGCCTGATGTGAACATGATCCAAAAACACTTTATAAATAAAAGAAAGGATTAAGAAAAAAAAACAAAAATAATAAAAGAAAGCATGGATCATTTTAACATCCTCTACCCTAGACTGGTTTAGGGGGGGAGGATGTCAAAGTTAGGTAAAGTTTCATCAAGCCATAGCTGGCAACATGATCTGCCATTATTCCTCTGCTTGGGGCTGACCTGTTGCCAGCTATTTGCTGGTTACAACAACACCTTTTAAAGTATTAGTATAATTATGTAGATGTGATGTTTACTCTACATAAACTCACCTAATACTAAAATGAAAATCTCAAATTTAGACATCATTAAATATATAACAGAGTAAATGTTTAGTTAATGTTACAATAAATATTTACTGACGATCTAAGCCAAGTAAAAATGTATTTCATATAAATCTATCAAATATTAAAATTTAAATCCCCAAATTAGACATCATTAAATGTATATAATATATTAAATAAGGTATTAATTGAAATGTTACAACATCATACATACAATCAAATCATAAAAGTATGTAGCAGTTTACATGCTATACGGATAAGCTACAGGTATATAGAAAAATTATGTTCACACCCCCTACTTATAAGCACTATAGTGGAATGGTATTGTATGGATATATCAAAGAGGAAGAACAAAAAATTCCAACGGTCAGCCCAAGTGGACAAAAAGATGGGAGGGCAGAGATAAACAAAACTCCAAGTTGTATCTTTACTCATCAGTTTGATATTTGTTGAATAAAATGAAGGAATACCTACAAGAATCTATATATGGCGTGCCAGATTTGACTATAATATAATTTAAAATGTATGCATTCATATGAATGAACAGTATCTTCTTTAACAATCCTCCCCCTTAGACTGCTTTGGGGGGAGGATGTTCAATTGACAAAACTTGGGAGGGGAGGATGTTCAAATAGCTACTCTAGGTGGGAAGATGTTAAACTGATCCGAAAGAATATTGTCAAACTCCAGTCCAAGTCGGAGGCTGGAGTTGACTTTGTTTTTCTACCCTAACAACAAGAACAATCCTCACCAAATCTAGGGGAGTAAACTCGTTATAGAAAACAGGGGTAGCTTGTACTATTTTTAGATCTACTCTCCTTGCTTGTCTAGACAGCTGACCTCCAGACAGCAGCATTCGGAAGTTCGCGCCAAGGTCAATGTCTGTGATTTGCCAAGCTTTTCAATGAATCCAGTCAGTTTGAGTTACTCCACGGCCAAGTCTGGTCGTGTCTATATCATCTCCTAAATTATTGCCATGTCTGAAAGATGAGCCTATTTCTTCTAAAAGACTAACTACACTCCCATCCTATTTCCCTCCTGTTTTTCTCATTGACTAACAAACACTAAAGCTTCTAACCAATACTAATCATAATAAGAAACAGACAACAGAAATGAACAAACAAATCTGCAAGTATTTCCACATAAGAAAAACAGGTAGCTTTGTCTCTCATATTTTTCTTGACTTGACTTTTTGAAGTTCAAGTTATTACAAAACTCTTCACTGTTTGTCTGTCCTGTCACATTAAACCAAACCGATATATAAAATTAACATTCCCCTACTGTGATTTGAAATCACAACCAAGTAGGCGGCTCTCTTACTGACTTAGCCAAACTGACAAGTCTTACATATCTATGAAAATTTATATTACAAATACGCAAGGGATTATTTCATTCTAATAAATAAATACATTTATACTAAAGAAATATACATTTTTATAATTTCTTTTACTTATTATATATACAATACATAAGTTGCAGTAATCATCTTCAGTCGGAATAGAAGTAGGATTAAAGTTTGACCCTGCAAGCCAGGCTTGTTTAAATAAAAGAATTAGTGAGATAAACAAATAAAATTTTAAAAATCCTCACTTTTCTTGTACAGGTCGCTTTCTTTCCAAAGGTACATGATTTGCTGATAACCTTTCACACACATCGATTAAATTTGTTGACAACTGAAAACAGAAACAAAGATTTATGAAGCAAAAGGGAAACAGGAATTTTTATTTGAGTCAGAAGTAGATTATAACTAAGTAAAATAAAGGAGAATAAAAACAGACAGACAATATAACGTGACTGCCATCTTCAGCTTCCCAGGACACCTCGAGTACAAGTAGAAGATATTAAATAAAAGATTATATTAAATAAAAAATTATATGAGATAACAGACATGAACTAAGAGATATTTGAATTGCTTGTGTCAGAGTGCAGTGTAAAAATCCTCCATTGTTTTTCATTTTCTTTGGCTAAGATCAAACTAAAATATCAATTCTTTAACTCTTTCCTCCCTGATAACACCTCTAGGCATGATAGAAAAAAATGATAAAAAAGAACTAAAAAAACACGTACCGTGGACTGATTGCTTGCCTGATACTGCTAAGCAGTTTATAGATAATAATGTATTATTATTGAAAATAAACAAAAACTTTTTGTTAAATGATAAAAAAAATTTACTAAAAAAAACCCCCCAAAAACCCCACTTAAATTTAAATCTTACACAAATTTAAACCATAACATTTCCAATCAATCGATAATAATACGTTTTTCAAGGTTTTATTTCACTGAACTTGGAAGTGATACATTGGGAATAATCACTGAAAAAAGAGATTTTATCAATTTATTTACTGCCCATTGTATCTTTTTGTTCAGTAACAGGCGGTTAGATTAGTTTCAGGGCAAACAGGCATATCAGGGAAGTAATAAAACATGGCTGCTAGGGAGAAAAGGGTTTTAAAGAGATTTTTTCTGGTTTTAAATGAAAATATAAGGACACAAAAATTGTTAACATTTGTGAATAATTAATTCTCTGTATGCTATCTCATTCAGGGGTGGATCCAGGCTGTTGAGCTGACAAACTTCCAAAATGGGGGGAGGGGGTGGTGCTTTTAGAGGGTGTCTGGGGGCATTGATCCCCATCAAAAATTTTGAAAATTATATATCCCAGATTGGTTAAAATTGTGTTTCAGGGCATATCAGCTACTGAAATTAAGATCAGAAAAATTCTAAAGGTCTTGAAGGTTGTCATGTCTTGGGCCGAAAAGATATAAAACTCGGAAGACACTCAGAAAACAGTATAAATAAAAATTTTCGGAAAAATTCTGAGGGTCTTCCAGAAGACCCTGGAAGACCACCTGGATCCGCACTTGTCATTCCCTTAATCTTGTCTCTTTGTGAAATATAGCACAGACAGTCCAATGTGAAAAAACTGTGTAATATAACAATTAAAGGACAGGTCATTATGACTGACTTTCAATTTACATATTACTGTATTTACTTGTGTATAATGCAAGAAATTTAGTGTAATATCAGGGTCAGGGGGCATTATACTCGAGTGTAAAAAAATAATAACAACATAGATTTTTTTTAGCTATGAAAAGTGGGGGTCACATTATATTCGAGATCATATTGTACTCGAGTAAATACATTAATCATGCTTCATAGGCTGTACTGTATATGCTGGTATATAACACAGACATTTAATTTTTTTAAAAACTATGCGAATATTAAACTGCATCCAATGCAGTGGTATTATGACTAGGCGGGGACTGTCTACCAAAGCTTGATATGGACAGTTATGGGGCTTGGATGAGTTGCAGTGAGTGGGAGTCCTCCAAATACCCTTGTAAACCATTTGTTTCATAATCTGGCATATACAGTATATCAAGTGTATGTGTCACTAAATCGCAAAGAAATAAATGAATTTAACTAGACTTGGTAGATGCTCTATTCACATCTACAATGTTATTAGAAAGAAATAAAACCAAATTTTAGGCCTAATATTTAAAACAAGGCTGAAAGTCAGACCATAGATGCGCTATTTAAACAGGAGTTCAGTTAAATGTTTAAAAAAATAAACACTGCGATATGAGATATGTTAAAACAACACACTGCAATATGTTTTTAAAAAAACACTGTGATACGAGATATTTTTTTTTAAAAAACACTGCGATATGAGATATGGTTAAAAAATAAACACTGCAATATAAGATATGCTTAAAAAACACTGCAATGTGAGATATGTTTGAAAAAAACATTGCGATATGAGATTTGTTTTTAAAAAAAAAACACTGCAATATCAGATATGTTTAAAAAATAAGCACTGCAATGAGATATGCTTAAAAAAAACACTGTGATGTGAGATATGTTTTGTTTTTTTTAAAAGTGATATTAGATATGTTTAAAAAAAAATGTTTCAAAAAACACTGCAATATGAGATATGTTTTTTAAATAAACACTGTGATATTAGATATGTTTAAAAAAAAAAAAACACTGCGATATGAGATATGTTTTTAAAAAAACACTGCGATATGAGATATGTAAAAAACATCTTAGCTTCTTAAAAAACAAACGAAACCTTACTAGAAAGTTTAATTTCAAGAATTGATTTTTAAAAAAGAACAAATATTCTTTTATTACGTCATTAAAAAAGTTACGTTTAATATGTTGACATGTAAACTTGATGACTATCACTGCTAGAGAAGTGTAGCATATCTTTTTAAAAAAAGTGAAAGTTTTTCTCTTGTAAATATTGATGTGATCATAAAGGCCTTTTCTGGGTGAATAAATCTTATTGAAAAGTTACTTCGAATCTAAGCTTTTATTAAAATGAAAGAAAAGTGTCTAGTGAAGTCAAAGGTTGCATACACACCTTTCCCATTTCAGAGTGGAACACACTTTCAGTAGCAAAAAGACTTTGGAATGTGGTGGAATAAAAGTTAATCCGACTGCAAAGAGAAAACAAAAGCAATGACTTAACTCAATAACAGATGTTTCGGAAAGATAAAATACAAGGAAGAAAAACATTAAAAAATATCCTTCAAGAAGCAAAACATAATGTACTTAAAATAGGCTTTTTTGACAGCAGTTAATTGCATCATTAAGTCAGCTTCAGTGTAGTTGGGCTGGGATTAAACTAATAAGAAAAATGGTAGTTAAATTTGGTATGTCTGATATCAGAATAAAGATTATTTAAAAAAATATTGATATTCTCAGATGTGACTGTCTTTTCACTTAGCTCTCCTCATCGATGAACTGTCTTGAGTGTCTTATGTAGCCAAGTGTTTTATTTGCTGTATTTACTTTGTTTTGTATATGCGCAGTGAAGTTAAGTGAGTTGTCTATAAATAATATCTTTCTCCACTGTAGTTTCCTTCCGTGTGTGTTGTGTTCCGTTATCTTTAATCATGGTGTAGTTCCTTTTTTTGTTGTTTCAACTTAGGTGCATGACCTTGCATTTGTCGGGATGAAATTTCATTTGCATAGATTTGGCCCACCGTTGTAATGTGCTGAGGTCCTCCACATAATATTGTCAAGAAAGGCATATTAAAATAGCCTGCTTGGTAGCTGAGATAGTAGTGTATTTACCACTGGAGCCAGTGGTCAGTGTTTGAGCCCAATTAACTCTTAAATTCATATAAGAAAAAATTAATGTCAATACCAAAGGAAATAACTTTTGATTAAAATCATCTCCCTTTGACCATTAGGTGAATTTTTCTATTTTTTAGAAATTCAATTCATAGAAAAGTTCCATTATTTTTTCTGCTATTCATTGAAGAGTTCCACTGTCAATTACAAGCGGTTTATGAATTTAAGAGTTAGGATCCCAAATGCTGACTTTTCAAAGCAGGTCCTCCCCACTTGGAAGACTGGTGCAATACAATCTTCCTTCACCCAAGCTAAGCTAAGCTTGGTAAATATAGTACAGGTTGTACCTAATTTGACACTCTGTGGTTCAGTAATTCCCATAGTCCAGCACGTTTTGAATAGAGTTTTTCAATTTGGTTTCAAATCATGGTTTGAACAGTAATTTAGCAGTTAATTAATGACTCATTAAACTGAATATGTAAAAACCTAACCGCAGTTTAAAATCGAATCACACAACTCTAAATTAGACAAATTTTGATGTTTATTTTAGCATAAAATTAGACATTTATTATTTTTTTCTGAATCTAATAAATTGTTTTTAATACAACCAATTTAAAAACATAAGCAAACAAATAATTTTCATTTATTATAATATAATTTATATTATTAGATTAAAATGACAATTCAGTTTATTTTTATGTTTTGCTGGTTCATTCTGGCTTCTTCAGAAAAATTGATAGAGATACAAGAAATTGTTTGCTATATATAGTCCATGTCTGATTGTGGGTGGGTTTAGTAATTAATAATTAAATTAAGTGGATATTAAGTGTTTTAAATAGAGATTCGGATCATATGTCTTGAAAGCTGAGTTTATATTATATAAATTATATTAAAACTATATCATTGTATTTTTCACTATTAGAAAAATTGGTAAAAATCGATAAACTGATAAAATTTATCACATAATAGTAGGAAAAAAGAAAAATTACAGTTTTCTGGCATTTTTTATGGTCTGGCAATTGCCAGATCCCAAGATTCAAGAGGTACTACTGTATTAAAATAATGGATTGTTCCAAAAAACGGTAAACCCTGTACCAAATCAGTCAAATTCGGACAGAAAAAAATTATGGCTATAAATAGCTAATAGTGGCTAATAGTAGCTATATTATCATCACATTAATGAAAATAAATAGCTAAAAGTGGCTAGAACTAATATCCATTATCTAAAAACAATTTCTTATATCTAAACGCAACAACAAATATCTAATTTAGAAGTAAAATATCAAAGTTGGCAACGCTGAGTGGGGCCTTAAATCGGACATCCAAAATTGTCCGATTTTGGATGTCAGATTCTTAAAATTTTTTAATTGGACATACAAGGCGAAAAATGGACACAATGTCCGAAATCGGACATATCTGGCAACCCTCGTTGAAACACACAGCGTGTGCAATACCAAGCAGAAGAGTAGAACTCAGATGTTGACTATAGTTAGAAAAAGGTTCACTTTTAATCTCACTCTTTTATCCACTGGAAGTTATTTGCTATCTTTATTTCTCTCCACTAGATAAATGCTATTTGAATGGCTGTTTATACACAATTTGATACAAGACAGAAATCATAACAAAGTAGTGGATAAAACCACAATGACAACAGATGATAACAAAAGAAAAATATCTCACGACTGTCAATGTGTAAATCTTCTAAGCTAGAGTGAAAGAAACGTACTTAAACAAAATTATGATACAGACTCTTAACAATTGATTTTAACATTATAGTTTAAATCAGTGTTTCTCAACATTTTTCAGCCCAACGCCTATGACACGTAGCTCCATGTCAACGCAGCCCCTGTAGTTCAAATATGAGAAGTAAACCCAATGATTTCTTCCTGCAAGTAGATTTCTTGTTCTGCAACCTTGAAAATGAATGGATTCATAAACCAG
Source organism: Architeuthis dux (assembly GCA_006491835.1). Classification (NCBI taxonomy): domain Eukaryota; kingdom Metazoa; phylum Mollusca; class Cephalopoda; order Oegopsida; family Architeuthidae; genus Architeuthis; species Architeuthis dux. Next base: position 879,312 of record VCCN01001529.1, read on the forward strand.
ACAGGAATATTCATATCAATCCGATCTTCAAAGTGCTTTACAAAATCATTTTCCAGTGACTTCAGACACATACAGTATTCTTTGTTTGAAAACAACAGCAAAGGAGATAATTTTAAATGTTTAGCCATAGAATAACAGTAACACTACAGGGTATTAAGCAAAATAATTTGCCACTTGCCAGTTACTTGTATAGAAGAAATGGTTGGTGAAGTTAGCATTTAATAACAGCCTAATGCTAATTCCTTCTCGTTTGTAAGCAGATACTACTAAACAACAGCCATTTGTAAAACAGAATTATAAATATTTATGGAATCTCCATAACGCCCCCTCTAGAAGTTCAAACGCCCTCTTAAGGCATCTTAGTCATCTTCAACGCCCCGTTGAAACAAACCAACGCACCCAAGGGGCCGCTAGCCACACGTTGAGAACCTCGGGTTTAAATGCACGACAAAGAGAGACTACTCTGTATATTCAGTGTCAGTTACTTCCCTTGCATTATGCTTTTTTTTGGTTATTAACTAAAATAAATTAGATGTCTATTTTATTATACATTTTATATTACTGACATTAGTTGTGATAAAACAACTTAAAAAATTAAGATGAAGCTAAATAGTAACCAAAAATTAACAATAAATTAGATTCACTTTTTTCTTTTTTGAAGCTTACTGCGATTACAGTAAAAATTGCCATAAGCAGTTTTGTGCTTAATTCTTATGATTTCCACAACATAGAATAAATACTTATGACCTAATTTATATTCTCTTCAGCAAACCTAATTGTGTAGACATTTATAATTGACTGTAATTCATTAGGATTGTTTTATTTCTCAGTAATGAAAGCTTGTAGAAAATACAATTTGATTATGGTCAACAATTTACACCTCATCTGTACTGAAATCTTTTCATTTTACTTAACTTTTGTCTGTTTTTTAAAAATGTTTTTGCATCAACAGATGCAAATCTGAACTAAATTCACCCTTGCTGTTATGATAGCACTAGCTGAAGTACCCAGGTTGGATATTTAAAGAGTAGAAAAAAGGACAACACCTCATATCACTTTACTTTACTAGAAGCATTATAATTGTCTTATATTCATTTAAATTATGTTTAATCAGTACTCAGAAAATATTTATCAACCAAATGTTAGAGTATTTCATTGAAAAATTAGTATTTAAACCTCCCAAGTCTTCTGGAACATATATATCCCATTGTTTCTATTACTGCTTGGATATATGTGTCCTGTAGATCTCTTTAAGATGTCTACTGGAACATTTTAATTCAGGCATTAAGCACCTTAATATACTTGAAATAGGCTTTTTTTATGGCAGTTAATTGTATCATTAAGCCAGCTTCAGTGTAGTTGGGCTGGGATTAAACCAGGGGTTCCCAACCTTTTTTGCATCCTCACCCACTTTCACATGGAAGATTTTTCCACCGCCCACTTGTATAGTAAATATTCAAAAGCATACCAAAAATGTTTGGTAAAAGTTTGTTACTGGTTCGTAAACTGACTGTTTATGATGTAGTAAAACATACCAAAGGGAGGTAACAAATAACGCTGACTTTTTTATACAGGTTCTTTGCATATCTTCTTTGAATATCTTTTTCGGGTAGCATATGTTGAAATACCTTCTTAATACTCAAAATCCTATATCGCCCACCATTTTCTATTCAGTTGCTCATTGCCCATCCAACAGTTGAAATCACCCACTGGTGGGCAATATCACCCAGGTTGGGAAACCCTGGATTAAACTAATAAGAAAAATGGTAGTTAAATTTGGTATG
>VCCN01001529.1:892812-906255 GCA_006491835.1 Architeuthis dux
GTGTGTGTGTTAGGTGAACATTCCAGACTGAAAAGGAGGACTGTCAGATTGACTTGTGTTCAGCGCGTCTTTTGTTTTCGCAGTGCAAAAAAGTGCTAAATCTTTGACCATTTTTAGTATCTTTTTTGCGTTTTTTGGCCATTTTTAAAAGATTTAGCACTTTTCAGCAGTCAAACTTGCGTGAAAATACTTTTTGAATTGGCAACACTGACTGATCCTCTCAAATATGTTGATAATGTGACTTGTATATTGTTGCTCATCAGCAGTATTGACAACAGCAACTACATATAACAAATTAATATTATATTTATTAGTAAAAACTTATATTAACTTGCTTATATAATGAATTTATTTTTGCACCACTTCCTCTAGGAATGCATCCCCAGCATAAAAACAGGGCAGCCTATATTCCTGGATTTTCACACCTAGTGCTTAAAAGTGCCATCTGATTGAACAAAAAAAAAACATGAATCAGACATTTATCATTAAACTTTTTCTTTGAGAAAGTTTCATGATTTTTAAGACAGCTTTAACATATTCTTTTTATATCATTGAAAGCAGAAAACCAATAATATACTTGGATATATACTTGAAATAGGCTTTCCTTGACAGCAGTTGTGTCATTAAACCAACTTCAGTGTAGTTGGGCTGGGATTAAACTAATAAGAAAAATGGTAGTTAAATTTGGTATGTCCGATATCAGAATAAAGATTGTTTTTAAAAATATTGATATTCTCAGATGTAACCGTCTTTTCACTTAGGCTGTTCCATGCGTTTGCCACTCTTGCCAAGAAGAAATTTTTTCTAACACCAGTGGAGGTCTGAATTTGTAGTTTATGGCTGTGTCCTCTGGTTTTACTGCAGCTAGATGACGTCAGCATTTTCTTATCTGGGCATTTTTAGCAATGAAGTCAGTATCCACTCTATGTATGTTGTTCCGGATTCTAGTGCTGACCTCTAGTAGGTCAGCACGTTTCCTTCTGTATTCAAGGCTCTCTAGATTAAGTTGTTTTAATCTTTCAGTGTAAGATATAAGAAGAACTCACCCGTAAATCTGGAAATCTGTTGAGATGTTTTTGGATTGGGTCTTGAACTCTTCCATTTAATGATGTGGCATAATCATTCCAAAGAAGCTCAAATGACTGCAACAAAAAGACATTAAGAAAGAATTTAATAAACCAGTAATAATTAATAAACCTTTTTAGAGGCGGGATGGATTAGAAATGTTCATATGTCTTGCAGGCCAAAGCGATTAAAAAAATGAAACAATGATATACAGAATCGCCCATAAATAAGTACACCCCTACCACTTTTTAATAGAAATTAATTGTCTTCTAAACCAAACATAGCAGGAGTTTATTATTTCTAGTAGAACATTATACAATCAAAATGGATATTATCAGGTATTATTTATGACCAAACTCTACAGCATTGAAACTGTTACCAAAAATAGTGTTGTACTCAACTTTGGACAGCAACATATTCATATTTTTGGCAACAGAGTTATAATGCTGGAGAGTTTGGTAATAAATAATACCTGCTAATATCCGTTTTGATTGTATAATGTTCTACTAGAAATAATAAAATCCTGTTTTATATTTGGTTTAGAAGAAAATTAAATTTCTATAAAATAATGGTAGGGGTGTACTTATTTATAGGCGATACTGTACAAGCTCATTTCTTTAATTATTTTAATGGGTTTTTTTCATCATAGGAATATATACCAACATAAATTGTCATGTACTATCAATCAATGAGAACTATGAAATTTTCTTTGGGACAAAATATTGTTTAATTGTGGTTCAAATTTGTGTATGTTAAAAGAACAGCAGGAATGAATATTGTTAAAACATTTTTTCGTTTAGGGCCACTGCAAAAATGAGACTTGTGCTCAATTTTTCAATACTGTATTTTATTGCTCGCTAACCAAAAGAAGGGGTCAAAACATTTTCGGTAATTTCAACCATTGGCAATTTCTCCTGCTTTAGAAACTAATTATTTATGTGTAAACTTTTTTGGGGGGTAAAAAATTAAAATAAGTATGTCTTGAAAACAACTACATAAGTTTAATCTGTATTCATGCCCTTTTGTAAGTTTAAATTAAAAACCTTTAAATTTAGAAATTACCTCAACTAACGTGAGTAAACATTGTATTATTAAAATTCTTTAAAAAAATCTTTTCTCCCAAGGAATCAGTTTCTAAAGAAAAAAAAGAAAAAGAAAAAATTCTCCACAGAAACCAGTTTCTAAAGCAGGAGATTTATACGCAGGGCCGGATTAAATAAGGCAGCGGGGCCGGATTAAATAAGGCAGCAGGCAGGATGAAATAAGGCTGTGGGCCGTAGTTTGCCGACCCCTGTAATAAACACTTGTGTCAGTATTTCATTTAGTCTACAATTAAACAGAAATCAAAGTCATTTGTCTATAAACGGGGCCTTTCATTCATTCATTCATTTCTTGTTGCTCGCAGCCAGGCCAGTCAAAGGATTGCGTTATTGAGCATAGTGTAGGGATCAGTCTCCTCCTTAGGAGGATTAAAGGGATCGCCATGGAAGACTCTCTACATAATCCCCACCTGCTTAGGGCACATGGTATTCCCAGACGATCACACATCTAGGTACTGACCACACTCGAAATGGCTTAACTTTGGTGATTGTATGAGAACCAGTGTGTCCAACACGGTTTGGTATAAAACAGGAAACATCACCCAAAAATGACCATGATCAAATATGGAATATATAGGATGACTTGTAGATTATAAAAAGGGATGCAAGCATAATCAGAAATACAGTAAGATTCATATGGAATGCCTAAGATCATTGACACTAAGTATTTATGAGTATTATACAAAGATATGTAGATATATATTATATGACAAAAATGTACTTAATGACCCCTACGTGACCTCTGCACTCCTGGAGAGAATGACCTACACCTAAGAAATGATGAATAGGGTTCATAGAATGATTTTAACATGGTGGTTGCTTTTATTCTCTCCGGTTGAACGAAAGTATAAAATTCTGGTCTCTGACTCCACACTATGGGTCATCAATTCAATTAAAATAGTTCTTCAATATTGCATAAAACACATACAAGATACTTGAAGAAATGTTGCTAGGACAATTCGTCGCCTGTAAAATCATCACTGGTAAAATGGTCGCAGTCAATTTGTTGTGAGGTAAATTATTTGACAACAATTCATCTCAGGTGTCTGCTATAATTTACCTCTGTCAACGAAGTTGAAAAGAGGTATAGGCTTTTGGTCTCGTCTGTTGGTTTGTTTGCATTTTTTGCTGTCCACCAAAAATCGCCAAAAGTTCTCAATGAATTTCATTCAGATTTTCTGGAAGTGTGGACAATAGGCAAAGGAAGAACTGATTACATTTTGGAGCAGATCCATGCACAATTACCTCCCCTACTTTATGTGGAGTTATATGTGCAAAACACATAATATCACCAACTTCTTTTTTTTTCTTGTCTGCAAGATATCTCCAAAAGTTCTCAATCAATTTTATTCAGATTTTCTAGCTGCATTGACAGAGGTATGCCCTCTCTCAGTGATATCTAGTTTGTTTGTTTGTTGGCTTGAGCAACACTCATTGAACAAATGATTTCATATCAATATAGCATATTTGAATTTAGTCCCCAAATGTTATATTTAAAAGCAATTGCACATAATCTTAAATTTTAATATGTAATGTATCAAACTTTAGTTTTAGTTTTTATTTAATTTTTTAATTTCTTAAAAGCAGTTTCACGTAATCTTAATTTTTGATATTTCGATATGTAATGTATTAAAGTTTATTTATATTTTTTTAAATTTTAAACATTTCTTGGGGTTGGTGACGAATTGTTAATCGACAAATTGACCTTACGACAAATTGACCAGCAACCAAATAACCTCGCATCAAATTGACTTGCAACCAATTGACCGGATACCAGTTGAAAGACTACTTAAGTAAATGCAATTTACTAATCATTTGCTGTAAGTTAAAGCAAACAGGTAACCCTAAATGAGGACCAAGATAACTTTACTTACCTTGAGAACAATTTTACCTGTCCGTCACCCAAACTAACTGATGATTCAGACTCTTTGATGCTAAATTTTCAACAACTACCTTAAATTAGAAACCATCAACCAAAACAATTAACACAGGTTTCTTCTGTTTTTCAAGTGGGGCTGGATGGCTATCTATGTATGGATCTAGAGGACTGAAAATTTAAATATTTACTCCTTATTATGTATAGAAAAAACTGTTCTTTTGTTTTTTGAAACCTTCCCCACAAAAAGGTTTGGGGGTTCAATTTACAATGTAAGTTTATGCTAAATTGGTTCATTATTGTGTGTTCAGGCTTGTCTTCTGAAAATTCAGGCTTTTTTTTTAGTTATAGCCCAACAAAAGGCGAGAGAAGTAACTTATTCATTGATCACCCCTTTTTCCAATTCTTTTAATTGTTGATCACCCCCAATACAGCATGCTGCCAAAGGTCATTGATCATGTGACAGTTTCTATTGAGTGATTAACAAGACCTGTGTCTTCTTTGTTTTAACAATATGAAACACCAACAAACTAACATGACATATACTGATGAATATAGATTTAATCTACACAAGTTGATATGGTTGTTATTTTGTTTATATCAGTGTTTTAGAAAGTGTTGCTAAATACTGATCAAAGAGTTTGTACTTTATAGCAATGATTTCTTCATGTACTGATTGCATCTGTAAACCCTTTAAAAAGGCCATGGCTGGATTTGCCTATATGCAAACTATGCCCAAGACATTGAGGGGGACCCCACAAATAAATCAACAATGGTTCAGAAACGATTGAATGCTTTAGTTTCGATGTCAATTGAAAATTATGTCACCTCCTCAATAATGTTTGAAACCATCATTGAACAGCTTTCTCACAATAAATCCAGACAAAAGTCTCCATTTTAAATATTTGTACATATCTTATCATTATGCTTATGTTTCAATATAAATTTCCCTATCAATATTTTTACTATGTTTATGTTTCAATATAAACTTACTGTTCAGCTCTCATATAACTTTAATATGGTGAGCCCTAAAATTCTGGGTAGCGTAGGGCCCATTGTGGTCGTAATCCAGCCCTGCTTAAGATGCCTAATGTCTGAATTTTTAAAAGATTATAAAAAAGCCAGAAATGTATGAATTTTAATTTAACGGTTTTAAGAAAATTTCTTTTATTAAATCAAAAATTTCCCTTATTTTAAAGAACCAAAATCATGAAGGGATACATTTGTCCTATAAGACATTTATTCCAGGACAGATTAAAAACACAGAATTAGCAGATCCCCCAGCCTACACGTCTTTCCTGTTCAGTCATGTTATGCAAACTAATTTCTGTGTGGGTTTCATTCTATGATGCCGTCATTGACTGTGGTTGTAGAAGCCGGGAAAATCTCAGTTACTTTTTTTTCATGACGCATATATCCCAGTAGACTCCTAAATCTGTCATGACACATACATTCTTGTAGGTATTCATTTAAAAAGTCATACACCCACTCATGAAAGGGATCACTTTAACATCTTCCATCCTAAACCTGTCTAGGGGCCCAGGGGGGATAATATTAAAGTGCTCCTATTTGTTGTAAATAACTTTAGAATTTAGTTTCATTTTAAAATTATTATTATATATGTTACACTGAATTGGCAAAATTGCCTAATTAGCAAATAAAACCACATATTTATTTATTTTTTTGTAAAAAAAAAAAAGTAAATACATAGTTTAAATTTTTTTTTTACAAAGAATAAATATGTAGTTTTAATTTGATCAAAAGTTTATTTGATAAAAACAACTATTTGTTTTACAATCAAAAGTCTATGTAATCAAACCCTTTTTTTTTTTTACAAAAGAATAAGTAAATACATAGTTTTATTCAACAATTTTGACGATTCAGTGTAACAGGGACGGACTGAATGGTCAGACAATCGGGCAGGGCCCAAGGGCCCAAAGCACCAAGAGGCCAATTTCCCTTTTTGCACCAGGGGCCAAGATCACTGTCAATCCGCTCCTGCAGTGTAATATATATATATATATATTCATTTTACTTTAAAATCTTGAAACCTTTAAATAGAAGCTTATATAAAACGAATAAAGGTCTTCATGTTTTGAATACACATTTTTATATAGGTAACAACACAAGGAATGTCCAGTGTCTGGCCTAGGGCAGGGCCTCTTAAACTGGTGAATGATTTACCCAAGTGTGAATGAAACATGAAGGACTTAATTTACACAGATATTTATATTTTTGCTATAGTAAAAAAAAAAAAAAAAGAAGAGGTTAGGTATGTTTCATCGCTGCCGATAAAGCAATGCTGTTTCAGTACAGGCGGTTCTCGCACCGGATTATTCAGCACCAATACCTTCCAGTGCCAGCTGTATAGAATTTGAATACACTGTGAGTGTGAGCAATTCATTTTTTTCTTTGCTAATATTTTTTTTATTAACAGAATCAATAGAAATATTTTCCAAAAATATTTATATGGAATCTTTTTAAATTCCTAAATACTGCTCCCCTAGGCTGCGTTTTCAAAAATGTAAACAGAATTTATTTTGTCATTGACCTATCTTTATATATGTGCAAAAAATATTATAGTACAGCTATTATTAAAAAAATTTTAAAAATCATCAAATGGAAACTTCTTTAAAAAATAGTTCATCTTTTATTATATATATCCAAAAACTTTTGGGAAATCCAATGAATATTCGATTTTTTGTAAAATTTTAAAAGTTTTGCTTGTGAAAGCTTTGGAAAATTTTCGAATGCAAATCTATTATAAGTAATGTTATTTATTCATAGGAATATTAAAAAAAAAAAAAAAAAAAAAAAAAAAAAAAACATACAAAAATTGTCCTAAAATTTAGCTGTACAGGCAGCACTGGACTGTGCCTTCCACTAAAAAAAAAAAATAAGTTATTACTTTTAAAATGGTTAGTAAGTTCTTATTGCCTTTTAATAGCAGTGGAGGAAATTTTATATGTTTTTTTTCTCTCTCTCTCCTTATGGTTTTCTAATTTCAAAGTAACTGGACATTTCACAAATTTACCGGAATATAACCTTTTAGGAGAGACCAGACAAGATCATGATACAAAATTAATTGAGTGTAGAATTATGCACGAGAGAAAACAAGATGAAAATGATCAAAAAGCATAAGGAAATTTAATTGCGGATGAATGAAATTATGGGATAAAAACTCAAAGTTGAATGACACTGAAATAGTTTAAGAAGCCCTGGCCTAGGGAACAGTAGTGGTTGGCAGTTTCATGATAAACATCCACCCACATAAGAATGAATCAGAATAGAATAAACTCCACCCTAAATCTCACCAGTCCAGGAATAAATAATGGGGTTCATAACAGATTTTATTATCATTATCCCCTTTTTTTTTTAAGTGTCCTTATTTATGTTGATGTCTCAAATTTTGTACAACAATTGAAAACTTCTGTGCGCCTCCAGAAATGTTATTTATTGTAGCAGATTTTTTTTTCTTGGTTGGTGTATTTTCTGGTGTGCGTCTGTCGATATTCTTGCGTGTGCATTCGTGTATTTTCTGATGTGCATCCATGGATATTCTCGCGTATGTGTTCGTGGATTTTTTTTGCGTATGCATCTGTGGATTTTCTTGCGTATGCATCCATGGTTTGTCTGGTGTGCGTCCGTGGATTTTCTTGCATGTGTGTCCATGGATATTCGTGCGTGTGCGTCCGTGGATATTCTTGCGTGTGCGTCCGTATATTTTCTGATGTGCGTCTGTGTATTTTCTTGTGTGTGCGTTCGTGTATTTTCTGGTGAGCATCCGTGGATATTCTTGTGTGTGCATTCGTGTATTTTCTGGTGTGTGTCCATGGATATTCTTGTGTATGCGTTCGTGGATTTTTTTTTGTATGTATCTGGATTTTCTTGCGTATGCATCCATGGTTTGTTTGGTGTGCGTTCGTGTATTTTTTGGTGTGTGTCCATGGATATTCTTGTGTATGCGTTCGTGGATTTTCTTGCGTATGCATCCATGGTTTGTCTGGTGTGCGTCTGTGTATTATCTTGTGTGTGTCAAAGATGTTATCAGTTGATATGAATTTAAGAATTTAATTCTTTGTTCTGGCTATTATATAAATAAAAGGATTTAGTTTTGTAATACAAACAGCCCAGAATTTATATCATATAAAACAAGGAGAAATATTCACTAATAGTATTAGTATTATTATTTGTTATTTCTTAGATGAAGCATTGCCAATCATTCATTTTTCAACTACTATTTCTTTCATCTTATTTCAGTTGTTTTTTATCACGTCTCAAACCATCATTCCATGGGTCTTTAGTGAGCAGCATGGTTCAGAAATAAAGAGTCAGCCCCTGGCGAGACTCAAACTCTTTCGACTAAAGAAAGATCGTCTGAGAGTTGCAATAAAAAGCAACTGAAATTAGATGAAAGAAATAGTAGTTTGAAAATTAATAATAAGGGGAAATATCTTTAATATAAAATAAAGTTCATGTTGTTCAATGTTAACATTAAATTTGATACAATCTTCTAGCTTAAAATGCCTTTTCATAGAGAGATATTGCTATTAAATAAACAAGCCTTTGCCAATACAAAAACAAGGAAAAAAATAACGAAAATAAACTTTTAGAATAAAAATAAAAAAATAAACCTGGCAATAAAAATTGTTAGTTTGGGGGCCAGCAGGACCTACTCTACAGCCCCCACCCCCCAGGACCCCATGAATAGGGGAACCAAAATGTTCCTTAGGACGTCCTCTTTCAGAAAAAAGATGTTCCAAGAAAAAAGTTTGGATGAACAATCTATATTTGTATATATCTCCACGATTAAATCCACAATCCATAGAATTTGGACTATGTATTTGAAATTTCCTTGAAAAATGCTACATACCTAACCTCACGTTATTGGCTGTAACTTATTATACTCAACAGATACAAATTGACAAGATACCCTGTTGGAAAGCTGATGGAATTCACTTTCTAACACACATACATATATATATATATCATGAAGTGGAATACCTATAAAATAAAAATTACTTTTATGGTAAAATAAAGTGTATTTTTGAATTCCTCATGTCTGAAAACCATTTAGCCTTTTAAAATACTCAGATATGTCAATTGGGAGACGAGATATGAAATTCTTGATTTTTTTGGTATGTGCTGGTGGTCATTTTGTTTTATGCAAATGAGGTAGTTCATCCCAACTGTTTTCTTGGGAACATCTTTTTTCTGAAAGAGGACATTCTAAGGAACATTTTGGTACTCTACTCATAGGATCCATGAGGTGGGAGGGGGTACAGGGTATTAAAAAGTTTATTTTTTATTAAAAAGATCTTACAAGCACGTGCAGATTCCTGAAGAGATTTCAGACCATGGACGAGATAAAGGAGAATACAATGAGGTAGCTGATGGTGATCCCGAAAGAGGACTTGTTTTGAAAAGTGGGAGGGATGCTGAGATGAGTGTGTGATGTCCAAAGGGGAGTACTTTGAAGGACTATGGTGCCATTGTGCTAGGTAGTTTCTTTGTTAATATTAAATGGCTTGATACTTTCTGGACAGACATGGGTAATATGAATGTTACAGGCACACAGAATTAAGAGACAGCAAAGTTTGTGAAAAAAACCTGTTATAACTTTCAGCTCTGCACTCCTTATGTAAACAAAAACAAATAAATAGCATAGCTAATCATATGGTTTGATAGGGATGTGGTCAATGTGTCATTTCCCTATAAACATTGTGAGTTTTCCCTTTTCTCAAATTATTGCTAGGCTGCGTTGGTGTCCTGATAATCTTTAGGTCAATAGTACCAGACTAACATATAAAAAGTACATTAATGGAATAGCCAGGACTAACTTTGTTATATTTCACTAAATAAATTCCATTTGGTTTTGAAAAGTAAACACCGAAACCATTTTCTTAAAAAAAAAAGAAAAGAAGAATGTTTATGGTTTCTTTAAGCAATGAAATATTTAGACACTTCCTGTTGGTGAGCATGACATGAAGATATGAATATTTATGAAACATTTAACATTAAACAAAATTAAGTAAATGACAGCCATGGGTGAATGGGACAGTTGAGAATAAAACTGCTGTGTGTTCATTTTAACCAAAGAAATGTAAAAACAAGATCTAATTCAAGAAAGCAATTTTTTTAATGGTTTCTGACTTTTGACGATATTCCAGTTCAACCCATGACCTCGTAGAATGTCGGGATGCCATGATGAGTACTCCCCTAGATCCCAGGGCTCGAAAATAACGTTGTCCCATCATCCCAGGGATGGTAAAAATGTGTGAAATTTTTTTTCCTTCTTTTTTTTCCGTCTGAAGGTGTCCAGGGAAGATATCTTTTCTGTTTTTTTTTGTTTTTTAAAAATTTGGTGAGGATTGTTCTTGTCATTGTTACGGTAGAAAAACAAAGTCAACACCAGGTTTGGACTGGAGTTTGACAATTATTTATTTCCTCAACATTTTAATGGTGTTTTTATTATGCTACTAACAACTAACAACTGTAGATGATAATAACAAAGTAAAGAAACAACATTTTGATTTTGGGACTGTTTACATTTCCTTCGGGAACGGTTAAAATTGTTTTTCGGGACGGGGGTCGGGACAGTTCCAGGACTGATGTCCAGAAGAGAAAGATTGAACAATCTGTTAAGCTGATACAAGGTCTTCCAAAGCAACTGAAACATCAACATACAGGCGGGCAGTTTGATATAATCTGTGACACCTTGGGGACGTTCAATCTATTCAACCACAGTGGAGTGAACCACAAATCCAATTCTGCCTTCATGCTTTCTTTTCCAGAATACAGTAAAATCTGAACTAGTCAATTGGTCTTCACTAGACAGACAGTTTTCACACAGGGTAGCTGTTGGTTTAAAGAGGGTTTGGGAAAACACTGATACAATTTGGTGCGGACAGTCATTGGACAGCACGTAAAATGCTGCACAAAGAGGGTTTGGGAAATCACTGACACAGTTTGGTGCGAACAATCACTGAATAGCACATAAAGAGCTCCAACAAAAACTCGGACGGCATACCTCCCAGACATTCACCAGTTCGCCTACATCAAGACATGTTGAGTTTCTCAGACATTGTTGTACAAGTCCCAAACACAACTAACCGTTCAACTGTCACTTCTCCCTTTTATCGGCCAGACCAGCGGAGGAAGACCAGTATGTGTCAAGAGTGAAGCATCAGTATCCCGGATGTACTGCGAAAGCTTTTGGTTTAAAAGAGCTATCACGAGCACATCTGGGTATGCCAATGCAAGTGACACGTGCCCGTTTCGATCATTGAAGTTCTCGCAAATCATCAGTTTTGTATCTATCAGTAATCAATGCAGTTCTTTTCTCAGGTTTATTAGAATGTATGGACAGCATATAAGCAAAGAAAAGTTGCTTCCAATGTCGCATGACAAATGAGACAATGATTTTTGTCTCCATTTCTCAAAAGATCCATGGAAATCCAATCATTGTTTGTAGCAATTGTGGGTTTTTACGGGGCTGGGGTGGTAGCCTGACACCCAAGATGGACTACCTAACAGGCCTAACGGGCTCCAACTTCCTTGATATATACCTATAGCTGGAAGGAGAAGGGGATTCATGCCTTACCCAAGGGCATTAGTGCGAAGTGAATGCAAACTATCCCAGCCAGAGTTTAATCTCAGTTTGTTAATTCCATTCTCTATGGCATTAACTGTTACGCCACCCACACCAACACATGGACAGTATAACAACAAAAATATTCTTTTTCACAAATTTATTCTCCTTGCTTGAATGAACAGCTGTCAGTTGCAAACCAGCTTTGGAAAAATGCAGGTAATGTTTAAAACAGTTTTTCTAGTTCTTTCTTAAGCGCTTGGTGAGCAGTGATCTACTTTACAAAGGCTAGCCAAACACAAAAGGCTCTAACCAATTCAGCCCCAACCATACAAATGCTAAATAAGGTATTCAGTTCTTTTCACTTGTTTGTAGGTATGTGCTTCCAACTTGTCACGTCTACACACATCACCATTTCCCTCTTGCGACAGGACTTCAGTGAAAAAAATAGGAGACAGACAAAAAGAAACAAACTAAAAGATATTATAGTGATAGACCAGCGATTCTTAACCCTTTTCAAGCCTCACACCACTTCGTGATTTAAAAATCTTTTTTGCACCCCTTCGAGATTTCAAAATCTTTTTTTGCACCTTTTGTGATTTCAAAATCTTTTTTTGCACCCTGTGTGATTTCAAAATCTTTTTTGCACCCCTTTGTGAATTCAAAATCTTTTTTTGCACCCTTTGTGATTTCAAAATCTTTTTTTGCACCCATTCGTGATTTCAAAATCTTTTTTTGCACCCATTCGTGATTTCAAAATCTTTCTAGCACTCCTTTGTGATTTCGAAATCTCTCTACACCCCTTAATCTTAAGGGTAAAAAATTAAATTTTAATAAGTCAAAGTTAATATTAAAAAGTATAAGTAACAATGTTAAAATTTATCAGATGTCAAAATTAAAAGTATGCATAAAGATATTATTAATAAAACCATTAGGAGACAAGAAGGAGACAGAACAAAAGTTATATACATCAGAAATAGAGCAAAAAAAGTTTCTTCTCGCATTCCCAAAATTGCCTTATGCAACACTTGGAGGTGTGTGCACCCCAGGCTAAGAACCACTGTGATAGTCTCTTGTACAACATGAAGACCAGTCTTTTGGTCTCCATAATTATGATTTGTTGACAAACATTTACATGATGACTATAAGTTAATATTTATTATTATTGGAGTATTGTAACATATTACTTTTTATTAAATTTGACTAGTTTTTGCCTTCATCCTAATTTTAGTGCATTAATAAGTTGTATAAAAACAACTAAAATTAGGATGAAAGTAAAAACTAGTCAAATTTAATAAAAAGTGGTATGACTTAAGTTGTTTTGACTGTAGACAGTGCATAACATAGATTTCACCACTTAAGCTTTTGATCTAAATATATATGACTGTGTCAACGCCCCCAACCAAAGTCATGTTTTGGCTATTCGGAGGATTAATGTCTTGTTTACTTCCTAGTAATACACAAAGACTCTACATAATAGGATGTTAGGTGCAATCTGTTACAAGATGGTAGCCATTAAGAATATTGAGACCATTCTGAACTTGATGAACACCAAGCCCAAAATAAAACGGAGGGGAAGCAAGGACGAGTTCTCGTCGCTTTCTAAATACCAGAAACACTTCTTTGAAAAATAGTAATTAAATGCTGGGTACCAAAAACAACTCAGTCTTTCTTCTGGCCTTTTTATTTCCTTTTTTATCATTAGACTTTACACAGAAAAAAGATACCCCAAAAAGATGAGTTTTTGAGACAAAGTCATATACAGTACAATAAATATTTGAACAGACAACCATTTTGCTTCTAATCACCTG